>JBAMBO010001452.1:0-199620 GCA_037044535.1 Lordiphosa magnipectinata
AGTTGTTTCTGCGAGATTTAGTTATGGCCTCTGTCGATTCATTCGTAGGATACCTTCGATACTATCAATTAGAAGAACCTTGTTTTCTAGTGGAACAGGATATAGCCATGGTTCCTTCAAGCAGGAACACATACTTCCGGTCCCTAAAATGGGATGCTAATAGACTTGCTTAAAACTATGGAATAAATTACTAATTTAAGTCAGTAAACAGTAGAATATAGCACATCTGCAATAGTTTGTTACCTTGGTATTTACACACGTAGTCAACGCTGAATTTTCAAATAATTTTTTATAGATTGGAAGTCCGGATAATGGATACCAATTGCTGCTTTTAATACATTATTGGGGCCTAATAAAATGTGCCACAGTGCGGGCCCAATTGAACAGCTCCTCTGGTAACTCCAACTTTCAGGGGTGAGTTTGTTCCAGCATAGCTTTGTGTAATGATTAATCAATGTCGCTCTGCCTATTTTAGGGACACAAATTTTGTGCAAGATCTTCTGCGGCACTTATATCCAAATGATTTGGGCACTGAAATACCCATACCCGGAATAGAATGCGAGGTACGTATACACATACAAGGTCTGTTCAAACAAAAAACAAATGGCTGATCATGTCCACCTATGATGGGACATGTCCGCCGTTATAAAATAAAGTCGAATATTTGAATATTTGTCGAAAGTTGAAATAACCTTTCCTTGGAACAGACCTCGCTCAGTTTGATTTCAACTAATTGTTGTCGTACAGTTGCAGAACTCAAATTTGACGTCTGAGGAATGTGTTGAATATTTGGAAAAAAATGATTTTGGTAAACCATACTGCTGGCTGCAAAGCATGTGCTCGATTGCAACAGTCAACAACTCAAAGATTTATAAGCATGAATTGAACTTAAACAAATGCACCCGGGAGGTCATCGAGCGCATTACCAAACGCTGGCATTCTTGGCTGGGATTATCTCTTCAAATTCGTGGTTTAACCTATAAAGATATCGAGTTGTACACGCTAAAGGAAAATATCTATCCGGCGGGATTGTCGTGCAGTCTCGTTCAGTGGACTGCCATATCACTGGAAGAATTTCAGGGTCAGAATTCAGACGCCCTCAATGTGAATTCAGATGACAAATGCGAGGACGGCGGCATCACCTATAGTTCCTACCGCGCTGTCATTGTCCGAGGATCAGCCAAAATGGAATGCTTCATTCGAATACCCAGTAATTATCCATTGGAAATGCCACTATGGGTATTGAACGTACATTGGAATGGCTGTCATACATCTCAGAATAATTCTGCTATCAAGGTCAGTCTCAAAACTTTCAGAGAAGATTTAATTTTGTCAAGCCCAATGAATATATATATTCACAACATTTTCCATTTCCAGATGATGGAATACTGGACCAATTCGTTGCAGTCAAAAAATTTGGAGCCGAATCATCGCCTTCTGTTTGCGCAGCTTTTCCGGACCATATACAGCTTCGATATATTTCTGGAGACGGAGGGATCCATGCAGAGCACTATAGAGTACAACAAGGAAAAGCCTTACCTAAGTGCATTCGCCAAGCGCATTCGACTACGCCCCTACAAGTACATCAAAAGGGGATCGGTGTACGCATTTAAACAATAAGTCCTTCACTCGCCTTTGTATTTCTTTTCTTATTTGGAAACAGTTATTTGACTAAAAGCTTATTCACAGTGACTGTTGACTATGTAAATGAATTCATTAATAAATAAGTAACAAATGTGCATAGGTCTAGTTGATCTTTTGCGAGGCCGTCGCAGCCAATGAGCCAGGTGGCAGGGTTGTGGCCGAGTGGTTGTCAACGGTTTCTCGACTCTCGTCCGGCATTACCTTGTCAACGATGTGCTTGCTAATGAGCCCATCTTGGCCCAGGAAGCACACGGAATATCCGTCGTACCACGCCTCCTGGTCCTTGAGCACTTCCTTCAGCTGCCAAACCTTGTACTTCCAGAACTGGAACATGACTTTCAGGCCGGAAATTCCTCTCACTCGCCATCTGATGCGTACAGTGTAGTCCTCGGGATGTTTGGTGATCTTAAGAACCTCGAATTTAACGTACGCGTACTTCAAGTGGCCCACGGTACGCAGAATGGCAATTTGCTTGACATAGTGGTAGAGGCCAACCGTGTGCTTGCCCGTGATGTTGTTTTGAAAGATTAGGTTTGGACTGTAAATGGAATAGTCCAGTGGTTCCACAAACAGTTTGGGTAGCGTGTTCTTTAAGACTTCGTATGCACGATCCAAATCCTCTGGTTTTCCCCGATTCTCTTTTGGATTACTTTCTGAAGATGTGGCTGCTGTTGACATGTCTAACCGGCTGTTGTCATGAACCAATCGCAGCTGTTGCTTCTGAATGTTGTGTAATTGTGACAAAGGATATTGATGCTCGCCTCTGCTGCTTAATGTCTCTTTGTATGCTCCTGATGCTGATGTCGGCGACGAAGCGTATAACCTCACACGCATTGACGAAGCCCATGTTCGTTCCATGCAGCACCTTGCAGATAATATTTCCAACGAACGCATCATTTTAAGGGCCATGTCGTCGACAATTTCCAGGTCAGGTTAAGTAGAGGGAGCTTTATTTAGGTTGTGTATTAAAGCAGACGTGGGCGTGACACAAACTTTACCGGTAATTGATCCCTTCGATCAAACATCAATATGAATTGTACAAATTGCACTCAATTTGCCAGGAATTTGAAAAACTCGAGTTTGTTTAGGTAACATGTAGATGTAGAGGATTGTCAAATGGAACCTATCGAATGTTTTGCTATCGATGAACTCTGCCGAGTCGACTGGTAATCGATTAATTTTGAATCGTGGAGCAATCGACTAGTGAACCAGTTCAATGAACTTCATACTTCTGGTGAAACAAATTTCTTCGAACTGAATTGGAGATTGTGTTTATTTATTATAATTTATTTAACTTAGATTTTATTTATCTGCTGCCATTGTCATACAGTATTTCAAGAAATTGTTTTCACACAGGAAAAAAATTCACATTTTCATTTATTTTGCAAAAAAAGAGGCTTTCTATAAATGGTAAAATTTTTGTTCTTATTTTATTCAGATTCTGTATAGTTCTTAAAACTAGTATACAATAGAAAATACCCAAATGCATCAAATTTTAGCATTTTTAAAAATATAAAACAAAATCACTATTTTAAAGTGTCAAGTTTGGACAAAATATTCAAACTCAATGATTCTCAGTTGAGGAGCTCAAAACGAAAGTAATTTAGTTTGTCACGCTGAACCCGAATGTGGTTCTAGAAACTCCTTTCCCCTGATAATTCAATCGAATTAATGTTCTCCATTATTCGAGTTTGCAGATTTTATAACAATTTAATGCAGTTATAGTTCTGCTCTGCAGATAAAGATACATAGAAGGAAATGAGTCTGCGGACAAACTGGCCAGAATAGGTACCACCATCGAGCTCCTTTCAGAGAAGAGCACGATAGGGTTGCCTATGGTGACATATAAGCTTCAAAAAAAAGCTGAAACACTTCGTCTCGCTACGAATCGTTGGAAAAACCTTTCCTGCTGTGCAATAGCGAGGCTTACGTGGCCAACATTCAACCAATAACGTACTAACACACTTTTACGTCACAGGAGAGACCACATGTCACTTCTGGTGGTACTTGGTCAACCTTTGCTACTCAGTATTAAAAAGGGGTAATAGGGAATAAATATGGCATCGCAATCGGACTAATGTGGCCTAAGTGGAAGAGCGACTTGTCGCTCTCAGCCATCGCAACCCAGGGTGGAATTATAAAGGGTGACACCGAGCGAGACAGAGACAGCGCTCTCTCTGTTTGTAGGGCCAAAGTTTGCCAGCGGATGCTGACGGTTTCACCTGGTTCGCAACCTAAGCTAACCTAAGCATCATTCTCGAACAGACTAGGTTCTTTAAATTCGAAGTCGTGAGACACAAGTTTGGCCAATGCTGAGTTCTTGTTTTCGATTTCAATTTTGCATTGAGTCCAGATAGAAGAAAACTAACTGTTCGCTCTGCATTCTTGATGTTTCAACTTTTGCTGGTGCTAAAACTGTAACGATTACGCTACAGTCTGGTGGGTAATGTTTTAAAGGCAAAAAACGGTATATTTTCATGTGATTAATGTTGGTTTATTTATATTATATACACGCTACAGTATAACATCTGAGGTATTTAAAAAAAAAATTCATTGAAAAAGATCAATGAACAGGTCCGTAACAGCGATTCACCGGAGGCGGGATGCTTCTCGAATTTCAGTTTAGTGCATTTTGAACCTGAGTTGGTAATGTAACAGATTTTTCTCTGCGCAGATGATTTGCGCAGAACAAACATATTTACAAAATCTTTACGCTTGTATGTAGTGGGGCTTATGTTTAGTTGTTGATTGTTTCAGCAGTTGAACTTGTGTTTTTTTAAGCCAACACGTTGTTTACAGAAACTTAACTAAATAAATATAAACAAACTCCAACTCGCATTGGGGCTTATGCAAACGTGATAATTGTTAAAGTTAAAGCAAAGGAATAAAATTCGTTGATAAAGTTGACAGGATTAATAAGTGCCAAACACACACATACACACTCTGGTCGTTTTCAATGCCTTTTTAATTTCGCTGCACGAGTTTTGGGAAAAATCAATAAGTTGTAAACATCAAATTTAAATGCCAAATTTACAACTAAAATTTGATTGAAGAAAAACGCTTGCAAAATGTATGGAATTACTCCATCGGCAGTGAATGTTAATGTAAGTCCGTAACCGGCGTAACCCGCCCAACGAATTGTTCTTAAATGTCTGATTAATTTGTATTAAAGCTGATAGTTTTTTTGCCCTACAATGAATCAATAGGCCGAGGAAGAATTTTTATAATTAATAATTTAAGATTTACAAAAAAATAATATGCAAATCTTTAAGCTATTGACTAGTACAATATAATTGCGATTTTGCACTTAATAAAGTGCAGTACATCTGCCTCACCGCCTCCTCTTTGTTGGCACGTTTGTTTGTGTGTCTGAGTGATATCAGAGGTTCATGGTCAAATTAGTAGCGAGTGTTAACGCATGGTATTGGCTCGGTGAAACACAAATGGTTTTAGTATACCTACCACTATTCGATTAATATCTACATATTGCATTTCTTTTTATAGAGTCAGCGCTTTCGAGTACGTGATATTGATAACGAGCAAATCATGTCAACATTTGGAAACATCGGACACTCATTAAACATAGCGGTCGAGCGATTTATAACAATTGGTGAAATAATTGCTGAGGAAAATATCGACATTAAAGGAGATATGTACGAGGCTGCTAAAGAAGCGAGAGATGCCGGTAAGTTGATGTCACCAGGAATCAGGATTTCACTTTGACAATTTTTTAAAACCGCAGACCGGTTCCTAAGCTTGTCAAACCCAAGTATTTGGTTCCGATCTTGGTTCTTAGCTTCTTAGATTGTTAAGTTATTTTTCGTCTATTTCCGGTGAACTTGAAGGATTTATATCAAAATGGCTTCCATCCATCAGTCAATAGTCATATTCATTAATAATGAAACATTTACCGTAGTTGTCTGAGTACGGTACTTTGTTCAGTACTTTATGTGTATCGAGCATAAGTAAGGTTCTTTGTACGGTAGTTTGAGAACCCTGTTCATTATTGTTATCCTTTGTAACTACCTCTTCTATGAACATAAATTTTGGACGTAATCATTACCTGACTTTTGCATGTCTTTCTCTCGAACTCTTCATAAACCCGATTTAGATATGATCTTCGAAACGAATCTTCACTAAATAAAGTCTTAACTCACTTTAATTAGTGAAGATTCCTTTCTTTTTTTCACTTTTTTAACTCCACCTGTTTCAAATAAATGGTGTCCTGTTCGGAAAGTTATTAATTTAGAAGGTTCGGCTTAGGGTGGAAAAAAGTCAACAAAGCGTATAGCAAAAACGAAATCTACGGAAAATTTTAAGAAAATTTCACCAAGAAAACATGGTTCTAAAATGAATTCCTAGATCGCGCAAATCGACCT
The DNA here is from genome assembly GCA_037044535.1 of Lordiphosa magnipectinata. Classification (NCBI taxonomy): domain Eukaryota; kingdom Metazoa; phylum Arthropoda; class Insecta; order Diptera; family Drosophilidae; genus Lordiphosa; species Lordiphosa magnipectinata. The sequence goes on from JBAMBO010001452.1 coordinate 6,024, forward strand.
CAAATTTTAAGGACATTTAAGGATTTTGTCTCTTCCAACTGGACTTGAAAACAATTTTTATTTTTTCTACTTAGTAATCGCATTTTTACGAAGAAAATAAGGTATTGGTGAAAAAAATGGACGGCTAAGTATCATAGCTGCATCAAGTTGAGTGGAAGAACTAACAGACAAACTTGAGTATTTGGTTGTAAAATATTTCAAAAATATCTCATAAATATGACATTTTTTATGTTGTTACCGTGAGCTCGTTGTATTCATCTTATCTACGACCCAAAGCACTAATTCAAGTTTTTCTCTATTTATATTTGAAGGAAAATCTATTGAACGACTTTGCGATACTTCGCCGTTGAGCGGCATGGAACTGCGACACCACATCGAGCCCTTAAAAGACTATGGTGCTATTGTATTAGCGGCAAGATCTCTTCTTTCCTCTGTCACCAGAATTCTGTTGCTAGTTGATATCATTGTTGTGAAAAAACTATTGACTGCAAAGAAACGCGCATCAGAGAGTCTGGAAAAGCTGGAGTCCGTAATGAATTTCACCGAATTCGTTCGTGCGTTTTCTGTGTTCGGCACCGAAATGATCGAACTGGCTTACCTTACTGGACACCACCGAAACTCATTTAAAGAGGAGCGGCGGCGAGCTCAGATGTTCTCCGCTCGACAAATTCTTGAAAAATCGATTTCAATTTTGCTAACGTCCTCGAAAAACAGCCTAATACACAGTGATTGTGTAATAGTAAAGGAAAATCGCGACACTGTGTTCTGTCAGATACGACGCGCCATGGACCTTATACACTTCGTGGTTAAGGACAGCATCTTTGATTCCGCAAAGCATATGCCCTTCGACAAGCAACGAAGCAATCCGAACTATGAAAACGAGAGCATATACACGACAATAAAGCGGATCGTTAACCTAATCAAGAGGTACAAGTTCCAAATGAGCCAGTACGACGGCAGCAATACCGAGGGGAATAACAATTCGGATGCTTACTATAATTTCTTCGACGACGAGCTTTGGAAAAGTGATAACTACTACGAGGACAAGAATTTAGCCCCATCTGCTGGCGGCCGTATGATCAATAACACGAATTTCAGAAAACATTCAAGTTACGAGAGTATGGATTTGAGAGAAGAGCTTTCTCTGGCCTTTGACAAGTTGTTTGAGAAAGCCCACGACTTTACAGATTCTCCCTACATAAGTCACGATCATCGGAAAAACATTCTAACCTACTGCGATAACTGCAAGCTGGAATTCGACATATACCTGAACAACCTAATGAAGGATCAGCATGAGAATGTAGGAGTGCCGGTTAAAGGCCGAGAACCAGAACTGGGGATGTTGAGCAGTCTGGAGGAGCTGTGCAAGCAGCTTGTCATTTCGGTGTCCAGCCAAATTGCAGACTTTAATGAATCGCTGAAAATATGCACAAAGCTGGTCAAATCGTTCCATGTGCTAGCAACGACGCATGACTTGGATAACCTGAACCAGCGATCCACCAAGTTCCATGACTGTTGCGACCATATTTTTGACATTTGCAAGCTTTTGCAACACATCGCGCCCACAGAGCGACTGCAGGTCCAGGCGAAGTGTTTAGCCATCAATTTAAGGATCTATGGGCCACAGGTGTTTATTGCTGCCAAAATACTGTGGAAATACTCAAATAGCAGTGCTGCAAATGAAAATTTTGAGTCGTTCTCGGATATGTGGAAATGGTTGACAAATGAGATTTCAATGGTTGCCAAAAAAATTCTCGTATCCGTGAATCCAACCAAAGGCGAGAGAGACTCTCAAGTTGAGGTAAGTTGCGTGCGTGCTGCAAGCAGTAACGCCTACTAATTGATTTCTTTCCTTAGAAATGTGAAACTACAATAAAATCATCAAAACCTTATGTACCTGCAACCGATGAAAGTGAAATGGTCGAGTATTCGGGCCTGGAAAGTAAAAATAATGGAGACGCAAACACATATCAATCGAAATGGAGCGAAGACTTGTCAGACGACAACGACATATTAAAAAGAGCGAAAAATATGTCCGCAATGGCATTCCTGATGTATCAATTCACGAAGGGAAATGGTTCTCTAAGGACTACACAGGATTTGTTTACCCAAGCGGAATATTTTGCGGAAGAGGCCAATCGACTTTATAAAGTCCTTCGCCATTTCTCATACCAGGTAAGTTATGGTTGAAAAAGTAGTTTCCAATTACTCAAATAATTAATTAAGCCCTTTAAGAAAGGTACAAGGGTATACATATACCCCTATCCCTTCAGTTCTACATTTCAGAACTGAGTTTATCAGTGCTAAACTCAGGCATCCGCATTAGGAATTGCTTCAATTCATGACTGATTTCAGAAATCCATGGCTTCAAAGTGTATGATTGTAGTATACAAAAACCTTATATGGGTGTGGTTAGCTGCCGGTTTCTTTAGATTGCATTTTCAAGTGTTCAGTTTGAAACTTGGAACTTATATCTCCATATCCCGTAAGCTATTTTGAGTTGTGCATTATCCTGCAGTTCTTCGCCTCAGTACTGAATTTATCAGTGCTGTTTCAGACCTGAGAAGTATTTATTGCTCCAATTCATGACTGATTTCAGTACTGCTTTCAGTACTACCCATGAAACTAACCCATGAGTTCAGTACTGAAATCATGCCTAAAAGAAGCGCGTCATGACGTAGTTGGCTAGGCATGATTTCAGTACTAGACCTTCCAAATCAGAGCTGATTCAGCACTTTAGTTGTTGCTCTTGATTTGGCCGACAAAACATTTTTTTTGGAACAAATAAAAAAAATCACACCTTCATACTCAAAACACGTGAGAAAGCCGGTAAAGCCGGACTGTAATGCACTCTGTACCTGCAGTAGCAATAAAAGCAATGCTGCTGCCGCTGCGAACATTCTTTTGCTCATAACTTGACTACCGTTCATCCGATCTTTAGCATTCACTCGGCAGATCGATATATAATGCTCATTACTATTTAGTTATTTTTTTTTTTTGTTTTTATGTCAAGAAGTTACGATCCATTTATCTTATGTGAGAGGCTTTTTCCATATTTCGGGGGCATGGAAAAAGTTTTAAATAAACTTGATCTGCCTGAAAGTATATGGGACATAACATGTCAAACTTCAATATCTTACCATCTATGAGATCTATTTGTTCATACGGAGAGAAATGGCAATATCTACTTCGTCAAAATTTTAAGAAATGAAAATGATAAGAAATGATGCCAGTGGAAATAGGCTATTAATCATCTTTCCACAATCCCATTAATATAAATTCATGAATAAGTTTCTGATTGAAATAATATACATATTCTGGCGTGTCCTAGAAATCTCTAGAGGCTTTCGTATAAACGTTAGCATTTCAAATTAAAGCTGTTTGACTTTATATGTGAAGGGCATAAACTTTCGTCAGGTACTAGATTAGATGACAAATGTTGAGCGATTTAAAACCGCCAGCTCAAAGCCTAGTAGATTTAATGTGTTCGGTTTTCCTTTCTTATGATGTTGGTTTTATTCTTGTCACATCACAAATAAAGTAGTTCAAGTTCCCAGGGGCGCAGAGCTAAATGTGTTTCGTCAAAAGTAAGCATTACGCCTGACGAAAAAGTAATGCACTACAATCGCTGCTTTTCTTTGGAGGGATAGTAATCGAAAACAAACAGAATCAACGAATCGTGCCACACACGTGCCGATATCTATTTCGTTAGCTTTTGTGCTTTCCGCCCTCATCCATAAGCCTTTTTTGACATTTCTTCTATTTTCTACATTTGTATTTGTATGCAGTACAAATGTGTAAGTGTATCAGTGAGTTGACACGTGGCGAGGAGTCACTTGAATTTGGCTTACTTGTTAGTTAATTTTAGTGTACATACTTATAATTGTCGGGAAACTCAATTCTCAATTGGCGAAAGTGATGGAGGCACAAAACACGATTATTCAGAGAAAATAAAACAAAGGCCAAATTGATATATTGGCCGTCCTTAAAAGGCTGATAAAAGAGGACATGCCCCTGATGACGACGTTCTTCCCATTTGTAGTCTGGACAATTTCAAGCTCTGTAAAAGCATACATTTTATTTATCGAGTGCAGTTCCAACCCATATACTTCTCTATTAGTAATACATTGCCTCGTATAACAAGTGCTTTACCCACCCGTATACTTTTCCATCTTTAGTATATTGAATCGTATTACAAGTGCTTTACGGCAGAGCATACGATTCCTAAATTGTGTGTTGAATTCCAAACAGACTGCGAACATTCTGCATTACCATTTAAAAAAAAAATACGCATTTGTTATGGGAATCCGATGGCAGCTCGACTCTGGCATACTTGTTTTATTACTAGTAATGCAGGCTGTGGGCACCTCGATTACAAAGCGGACATGCATACGGAAAAGTTAAGCAGATTGTACGCGATTATTTCGTTCATACTGATGTCAAAGTAACGTAGGAGTAATCCGTTATGTAATGGCAATTTGCCCCGCTGGGTTTAGTTCGAAGTGAATTGTTTATACGAAAATCTTAAGAGATTTTCAGGACACCCCTGATTCTGAGTCTTTTTACGTCCTTTATAATAATTATTATGTATGATTATTATTTATTATTAAAGTACAGAGTCTTTTGAGTATACTTCACTCCACGTCCAGGGATAGTTGAAGAGCATTATGCAGTGGGTTCGTAGCATCTTTGAGTCTGATTAAGGTGCAGCAGCTCCTGTTTCGAGGTCAGCAGCTTGCTGTACTGATTATCCAGATCATTACGCAAGCGGAGCTCGCACTCCAAGCGGTGCAAATGTTTCTTATGAATAGATAAATCCGTTTGGCTTTCACATTCGGCCGCAGTTATGGATAACTTGCTTGCAGTTCTCACATTGCTGAATGTCCTTCTTCAAATGGCTAACCTCATACAGAAGGTTTTGCAATTGCAGTCGAAGTTGATCCACTTTTGACTTTTCTGAATGTAATTCATCTCTTCCAGTCTTGATGCTACGTTTGATCTCGCGATTTATATGTTTTATGGCTACAAACATTAAGGCCGTCGAAGATTGCTTTACCTCCCCATGGAGAGCCTGTACACGTGCGATACATATGCATGTTAACTGGTATTGAATTTAGCTATAAACATTACGTACTTTGGACTTCAATTCGAAAATTTCGTCGAGAGCTTCTTGTAGCTTAACAAACTGTTTGTTTAATAGGCCCTCCATTTTGATTCACTAATATGTTTATATTTCATAGACAGTTAAGCAAAGGCGAGGGGCTTTTTGACAATCAAAAAATCACAAAATAATTCTTCGCACTAATACCAAAAATAGTCGAACGTGGTCTCACTAATACCAAACTGGTTCATTTGAACTTGAGCTAAGTTCACACAGTAAAATAATCGGGTGCGTTCCAGAAATCTCTAGAGATTTTGGTATAAACGCTTGCATTTTTAATTAAAACTGCTTGCCTTTATATGTGAAGTGCCACAAATATGCCCGGCTACTAGATTATATGACAAAAGTTGAGCGATTTGAAACCAACTGCTCAAGGACAAGTAGATTTAATGCTTACCATTTTACCGACCTATGATCTAGTAGCCGACATTATTCTTATCATTTCACATATAAATTCCTCCTAGCTTAGTTCAAAACCAAATCGTTTGTACGAAAATCTCTAGGGATTTCTAGAACACTCCCGAATTTTACAATTTTTTTTTCGAAATTTTATTAAAAAATTGTCTAATTTGGCCAAATTGGCAAACTTCTCGGCTATATTTGATCAAATTATTAGTTAAAGGAACTATAATGTATGGTTTAAATACTGCAATCATGCAAATTTTCATCAAAATAGCGGTTGGAAATAAGGAAGCCTAAAATATTATTGAAATATCGATATTTTTGTTTAAAAAGACTATCAGCGGTGTCACAGAAATGTCTTCCAACCAAATTCCAACCCAATACCAATTCTCGGTGTCACAGAAATCTCTTTCGGTTGGTTTCAAATCTCTCGTGTTTTGTCAGGAGATTTAGCAAAATTCACCACCCAAACAATTTTCACAAGTAAAACTAGTTTTGGAAATATAAACAACATTATTTTTCTGGATATGTTGCATCAAATGAATAAATTATTTGATTAGTTTAAACATTGCAATTTGCTTTTTTATAATTATTCGCCAAACCAACCAAACTCTTTCGTATTTGTCAAAAGCAGCCACCTCAAGTGGCGCCATCTATAGCTTGGTCGCCATCTATGTAAAAGCCAGCTGCCTAAGGGCTAGCAAGTTACACTTCATGAGTGGCGCGAATTTTTTTGCGAGAGATGCAGCCCTGTTTTAAGAGATGATAGTTCAACTAGATTTTCAAATAAAAAAATGAAATCTCTTGAAGTTCTGTGACACCGACGAATTTTTCGAGCGATTTGCAGACCAACCGAAGATGAAATCTCTAGAGATTTCTGTGACACCGCTGTATATGTCATTATCGAATATTTTTCTTTTGACTCTCTTCGATATTATCGTAAAGTACTATTTCTTAAATGAAAACTATGCAAATTAAGCAACTTTAAGCTCAAATAACCAAAAATCCAAACTAGATGGATCATTTCCCAAAACAGATTCGTGTTCTGCATACAAAAATCATCTAGAACTATTACTTAAACTCCTAGTGTATCTTAAACATTTGAACAATTTTCTTTGATTTCAGGTTCCTGCAAGTGACAACAAAAAGGATCTTCTTGGTATTTTAGATAGAGTGCCGACTTTTGTCCAAGCACTTCAATTTACTGTGAAAGACCACACCGTGGGTAAAGCTGCCACATTTGTAAAGGTTGATCATGTCATCAGAGAAACTAAAAACCTTATGAATGTTATTAATAAAGTAGTATCAAAATGCTTTGAGTGCGCAAATAAGGTAACTTGAAATGATAATAATAATCGGCATGCACTATTAAAATAAGTTATAAAATATGCATGTTACACATTTTGCGTTTTGTTATTGTGATACTAAAATAATAGATTGCAGGAACTATTTGTGTTGTTTGTTTTTTGTAATTTGTGTAATTAAGATTTTCTATATTTTGGAGCCCTTTTTGACGATGTGGGACTACGTTTATGTATGTTGTTTTGGGATTGACGAATGGTATGCATGTTATATTTAATTATTTCTTTTCATCATTTCTCATTGCGTATTAAGCAAGGTGACAAAACTAACTTCATTTCTGTCGAAGGCTTAATACTCTTACAAATGCACGGTCCAACTAGACTTTCCGATAGAATATATGGTAGATGTCAGATTTATAAAATGGTTTATAGATTTATAAACAGCAAAATGGAAAAATTAGATCTCAGTACTGCCAAAGCTAATATTTGTTCTTTAATTAATAATTGTGAAAATTTAAAAATTTTATTTTAATTTTAAATGGGCGCGACAAGGCCTTAAAGTTTTGAAAAAACTTACTTTCATACTAGACGTTCACCAATTACAAATTTTTACAACAAAGTTATTAGTTCATTTCAATTGTTGTCCTCTTTTGAAATTCAAAAGGGCGACTGCATTTTGTGGATACATATATGGCAGAGACTACTATTTTTTTTTTGGTCGGCTTATTAAGCCCAATTTTTGGGAGTACGTGCTCCTTGCCTTGTGATAACTGCATTTTTATATGGCACAAGATGCACAAATTGAAATCGACATGGGAGAATGCTCAGATTTCCACACAACCCAGTTGCCTCTTATTTATTTATTAAATTCGAATAGTTTTTAAATCAAATCAACGCCGACTATTTATAAACGAAACAAATATATGAAAATAGCCAGCACTGCGTATGAGTGATTCACAAACACTTTAGAGCAGGAGTGCCCAATCCCATTTCGCAAGTTACGCATTCGTTGTTGTTTGACACAAAGGAATAGCTGGCGCGTATACGGGGAACGCGCGCCATTTTCCTACATAAAGCAACAACAAATTCATTTGCGTGTTCTCCCATCCCTTTTTTCCGAGTTAAAACCTGCAACAAGAACATCATATGTGTCTGTCTTCTCTCTCTCCTATGTCTCTGGCAAACTCGAACACAACAACAATGTGGCTTATGGGTAGTCAGCGCTCTCCTGTCGCTTACTAACACACACAACAAAAATCGGGTTTCTCTTTCTATTTCATATGCTTGTACTTCAGGGCCGGCCAAATGGAGAGGACAAAAAAGTGTGCTTGTGTTGGTGAGCAAGAGAGCTCTCTCCAGACTACAGCCTTTTTACTTGCAATTCAGTGTTCAGTGCGTAAAAACACGACAGACTTCGGCTAGTGGTAGCTATGGCTGGCCGGCTCTGTTGTACTTGCTTGAGATACATTTTGTGCATTTGTATTTGTTTTCACGCGGCCGTAAGCTCATTCTGGGCACCCCTGCTTTAGAGCCTCTGGCACCAATAGCTGTTGAAGGTGGCCGGCTGATCGGTTTTGTTAGTTGTACTGAGGCGGCATCGAATCCGGGGCCTTTCAAGCAGTAGGCATACACAATACCCGCTGCACCACACACAGCTACTACAGTGTATAATGTATTTTTTAGTTGCGGCTTAATCCTTTGAACTGCTTTTGTTCCCCGTAGTCAAACAGCTACTTAGGTTGAAAGTAACTTTTAAGCTAATCGCACTGAGCACATCTAACATTATGAGTCATAAAAATTTTGCCGTGAGAAAATTGATCATTTTTGTAGCTTGGTCCTAGTAGACATCGACATATCTAATATTTTGTCAAAGCAAACGCAAAAAGTTATTAAGCATTTAAATTCATGATGTGGGATGTTAGCTTCAATCAGCTACTAATGTGTGTTAAATTTAACTGTTTTAGATATAAATTGTAAGTTTTTTTCTTCAGAGTTTATATATGTAGCTATAGACATATTTAGCTAAATAATATTTGCTAGTATATAGACTTCAGAGTTCAACTATCTAGCTAACTTGCGATGATCAGTTAAAAACATTCGTATTCTTAATACTAACTTTAAGCTCAGATAATGTAATCGTAAATATCCATTTATTAGAGTTAACTTACTACCGAAATTATAGATTCTTGTAACTAATCTAAACTTTTCAACTTTTCCATTCATTTTACAGTACAAATTAAATTTAACTGGGATAACTGGTGGACTTACTTCGGGGTCAGAACGTGGGGCTGAAAACCTCGCTGGTGGCATGTGTGACTCCAAGGGAACGACCAGTAGCAGCGAAGGGAGCATGTGACATTACGGGATGGCTCGCAGAGCCAAGGGTGATGCCAGGAGGACAAGAGTATCATTTTTATTGTTCTGAGCCTACTTGATTTATTATCGGGTCTGTTATTTACTATTAACTAATATAAACAAATTCTGTGTATTATGTCATAAAAATTGTGTAATAAGACGGCCGTAGACTAAATGTAAATTATACCAGATCTGATTGATATTGATGTCAAAAGATGAATTAAATATATAAGTTTAAATTCCAGTGAGATCTTCAAATAGCACGATTGAATAATGTTTGTAATACATATTTTGTTGGACAGTATTTATATAGTATATGTATAATGGCAATAAAACTGACGGTGCATACATATTTAATTTTGTATGTTATGGATTAATGTCAACAGTCTTAGATGTTAACTAACTGCAAGCAATTGAATCGCTAACTCTCAAAACACACATTCAATTATTAGTTAAATTGAAAGCAAGTTAAGTGCAATTTAATGATGTTTTTATTTATATTATTATCTAAATAATTGTCTTTTGTAAATCTACTTAGAACTTCGCTCTACAAATTTGAATTGTTATGCCCTTTAGTCATTGATAGCTTGATCGATATTTGTGAGTATTTGGATGTGAACCATTGTGAAACTAGGCATTTAAATCATTTGCGCACGAGCAATAAAAGGTATTTATGTATGTATTTATTCGAAACTCATTAAAGACTTCATTTTGCAAAAATCAAATTCAAAAAATTGAAAACAATTATTGGGTAAAGTACTGGAAATGGGGAAAATAAATATATATATGTAAATGTACCCGTATACGATACAAGTCCAGGAAGTATTTGAGCTAACATAGAAATACCCTAAAAACAGTGTGTACACCTTTTGGGGAATTGAGGCCAAGGAAGGAAAGGAAAGATGTGTCTGCCAACAAAGTGAAGTCGCAGGTTTCATTGGGTGTCCGTGGCCTAATTCACAACGATTACCCTGGCGGCCAATGGACTGATCCCAAACGTGAGATTAATTGCTCACCGTCTTGTTGAAACCACATGTGAACCAAGTCAATTCTTTCATTTTGTACTTTGCTCCATTGACTGTAACGTGGTGATTTTCATAATTTTTGAAAAATTACGTTCCAATTATGCCGCCGGCCCCCAAACCGCACCAAACAGTGCATTTTTCGGGGTGCATTCGCAGCTTTTGAACTGTCAGACCAAATTCGGCAGTTCTGTTTGTTGACGTACCCTTTGAGCCAAAAATGAGCTTCGTCGCTGAAGACAATGTACACTGAATAACGAAATAGCATAAATATCAACCTTTAGTTGGATCTTAACAATATGTCCATTTATTTTTTAAAAGTTTACAAATCTGTTCGTAAATATTTTACTTCACGTTCCTTTTTTAGAACTCTTAGGGGGGAAGATGGATTTCGTTCGTTGATTCGACAACAAGATTCCTTTGACTCTTTAGATCCAGGCATATCAACTGTTGTAAAATGTATGGGAAGGGTGTCCGTTTGAGAAGTCGCATTTTTAGGTTCCGAAGTGCTTTTAAACCATAAAATATCAATAGCAAACAAAGCAGCACAGAAGAAAGATAGCGCTCCTAGTGCATAAGCATACACCAAAATATCATTAGGCAACTGTTCGACAGCGGAAAAAATTAATAATCCTGAAAGATACGGTAAGAAAAATTGTAGTATACTTTACAACAAAATATCATTGCAGCTGATCGACAGCGGAAAAAATTAATAATCCTGAAAGATACGGTAAGAAAAATTGCTTTTTTATCCTTGGATTGCTTGAGTTTTATTGAAAGACGTTCTCCGTAAGAAGGAGTTTTTATCTTATACAGAAAATCGGGTTGGATCAAAAGTCTCCTTATTGTGGGTGACTGCTGTGCAAAAGGTTGTGGGTTCGATCCCGCCTCGCAACATCTTATATAAAAGTGGTTTCTTTTAAACTTTTACACAATCGGTAACCTTCACCAGCTATTGGCGCCAGCAGTCATAAAAAAAGCTCCTCAAACTTTGCCGTTTGGATTCGGCGTTCATCTTTAGGTCCCTTTCTCTTTTTCGAAAATTTGAAGAACAGACCCCCACCAGGGCGGGAAGCCAAATTTTTATTTTTAATTTTTTTATTGTTTGGCTTTTGGTTTTTGCTCTTAATATAATATATGGGTCATACCATGTGAACTCAGCGACCCAAAATTTTTTAATGTCTTAAAAACATGTGTATATGCGCTTTAATGTTCTACAATCTTTTTTTTGACATCCCAACCACTAACGGTGGGCGAGCTAAGTGATAAAGAACATACAATTTTAAAGTTGAAACGATAAAAAATTTATAACGGTACATCCGATTTAAACGTCACAAATTGGGGTTATACCACATATTTTCATCTCTTCTATCCAAAAACAATATAATAGTCTCATGAACTTATTCTTAAGTTTTAGCGAAATTTATAGGAATTTTTCTCTTTTTTCTAAGAGGGCCCCCGATATTTCCATAGATTATTTTTATACTCTGTACCAAAGGTACACAGAGTATATTTAGTTTGTGAAAACACTGATAGACTTTAGTAACAGCCAGAAGGAAGCATCTCCGACCCTATAAAGTATGTACATTCTTGATCAGCATCAACAGCCGAATCGATATAACCGTGTCCATCTGTCTGTGTGTCCGTATGAACAAACAGATCTCAGAGATGGTAAGAGATAGAGACATGTTTGGGACATAGACTCCCTTTTTCTAAAGATGGACCATTAACTGGAACACAAACCTTCTAACTAGATTTTCTAATAAGAAAATGAAATCTCTTAAAAGTTCTGTGGCACCGACGGATTTTTTGAGAGATTTTCAAACCAACTGTCGGCGAAATGTTGGACGTATATATAGTTTTTAAGTTTAGTTTTTTACTTAATTTTTAGTTGCTAAATGAAATATTTTAATGTGAAGAAATATTATCAATAAAATGTTTCATTTTAAATAGAATTTGAATGGGTTTAATCACGTAAAGTTCCGACAAAATCTAATGGCGCCACTGTCGATAGTTTACCAGCTTTACTATAAAATAAACTACGGTCTGGCAGAGATACGAGGCGAGCTATTGGGACTAATCTTCATGCCGAATATAACGTGAACAGATATAAATTCAATTTTTGTAGTTACCTCTCGATATTTTTGTGTAAACATAGTGTCGTACTACTAGAACTCTGGCTAGCGTCTCAAGTCTATGGTTGCTCCTTTCTTTCCCTTGTTTCTGCCTGTTACATACATTTACTCAACTTCATTATACCCTTTTTAACCACAGGAAAGAACAATGTGGACTACTAAATACCTTCTATGGTGAAAAACAAGCATCCGAAGCACAACAAAATTATTTCGCACAGGTGATAGTTTGAGTTCCTTTGGATAAATCTGAAATTGAATTTTAAAATAATTAGTTTCATGAATGGCAGGTTATCTTTATAATAACGAGAAGGCAAAGCTGACTTCGTCTGTATCAAAGCACTAATGCACTTGCAAAAGCTCGCTCCAACTGATCTTACCGATAGGGAATGATTCAGAATCATTCAGAAGATGATTGTTTACTTATAAATTTGAGCACTCATAGTTTTTGTACTCTGTACCGAAGGTACATAGAGTATATTAAGTTTGTGCAAAAGTATGTAACAGGGAGAAGGAATCGTTTTCGACCCTATAAAGTATATATATTCTTGATCAGCATCAACAGCCGAGTCGATATAGCCATGTCCGTCTGTCCGTCCGTCCGTCTGTCTGTCTGTCCGTCCGCCGTACGAACGAAGAGATCTCAGAGATGGTAAGAGATAGAGGTTTGACATGTATGGGACATATATTTCATATACTTGCAGGCAGATCAAGTTTATTTTCAATTTTTGACACGCACCATCCCGCCCCCGCAATTTGGAAAAAACGTGTTTCTTCCACAGTTTTGATGATAGATGGTTCGTACCTTCTAGAGATATCTAGTAATCAAAATTTTTATCGATTTTCGAATTTTCGGCGTCTGAGTACCTAGCTTTAATTTACAGACTTTTTGGCCTCTAACTTTTCGATCAAATAAACCGAACCGTTTTATCTTGCGGTTTGCGGTTCGGTTTACCATATTCAAACTAGTGCGGTTTACGGATTACGAGCACGAATAAGCGGTTTGATGCGGTTTGGTTGGGATCAGACCGGATTTTATCCCTGTTTCAAATAAAACTAAAGCTTCCTTTACACTTGTCAAATAACAAACTGCCAACTTCCTCCTTAAGAGGATAGATTATGCTTATTTAATCTTCCATCTTTTGAGAACCACAGAACTTGTTTAGTGAACTTGAAGTTGACTCCAGTGCTCTGCTAAACTTTCCTATTTATCCAAATCCTTCTCTTACCAATTTCGCCAATTATGAAACCATCCCTAATCTGTGTCTAAACTACAATATGTGTTTCTACCTCTTCTCTGCTCATACTTCTATTTTAGAGGTAAGAAATAATTAATGGTTGTATCTTAAACGTTATCTGTAAGTTTCACAGCACTTTGTTGATAAATTAATAATTACAAAATATTATAGTTACCTTGTGAGAAGTAAAACCGATGTAATAAACGTATATCCACCAAATGTCAGCATACTGAAATCATCGGCTTCTTTTGACCACGAAATGCTGTTCAATAGCCTCCATTCTCTCGAAAATTTTTGTCCAGTGATAAACACTCTTTCGGAATGTTTATCGGATAGTCTTTTGACTATTAATGCTGACACAGTTGAAATCTAATAACAAGTAAATTCATTATTATTGAATTGTATCCATATGCATCGTACCCGCATTTAAGTTTTATTACATTCAATAGTACGGGATTTTAAATGAAAGCCAGAATAAAACAATTTAGAACTTTGAGAACAGGTCAACGTGGGAGGGGGGAAGTATATATTGCGATACTTACGAGCTGAATAATTTTTATACAAATTGAAGCCGCAACATTCATCTTGGGTTGTTCTTTAGATATTGCGCGAAAGAATAAAGCATGACCTCCTCAGTTGGGTTATGCCATCATATGCATGTATGTACGTAAGTATGTCAATTCTTGTTTTTCGTTAGCATGCATTGTATGTTGGACAAGTTTTTCCCATAGACAGAAGTGGATGCAAAAAAAAATATAAACATTTGTGAGAAATACTCTTCAAATGTTTTTTTTCTCAAAAATTGTATTTATTTTTTTTTGTTTTGCCAGCTTTGGCATCCGAAATGCAAGGGGCAACATCAAGTTTGGTTTATGTATTTTAAAAAATTCTTTCAATGTATTGATTACTTGAGACGAACCAAATCAATTTTAAAGATTTTCTGTCTTCAGATTGCATTATAATTTTATACACAGGTACACAGAGTATAATGAGTTTGTGCAAATGTATGTAACAGCCAGAAGCAGTCCTTAAGCCCCATACGGAGTTGTGAAGTAATGAGAAATAATGTAACAATTTCATACATATCATTTGGAAGAGTAGGCAGACGTAAAATTTGGTGTTTGAAAATTTTACATTACTTCTCATAACTTCAGAACTGCGTAGAGGCCTTTAAAGTATATCTATATCTATATATATATCTGTTTGCCCTGACTGGTTATCAACCCATAGCCTAGACCGTATAACCTCTATCTATCTAAGATCTAAGATTTGGTATAGACCTTCGCTTATTTATAGAGGCGTGCACTATGAAAGAAAATTTGGAAAATTTGACACAGGAGATGGTGAAAGTTTGTATTGGGGAAACTTTTGAAGAGTTTGTGCTATGAACTCGAAACTTATGGTACATACTAAACACAACAAGAGACTTAACATGGTGTTCAACGATTTTCAAAATATAGTCGCGGCGGGTTCAACTAGTATTTTATATTATTGATCAGCATTAACAGCCGAGTCAATATAGACATGTCCGTCTGTCTGTCCGTAAGAACAAACAGATCTCGGAGATGGCAAGAGCTAGAGGTTCGAAGTGTATGGATCACATACTTCTTATACTTGCAGGCAGATCAATTTTATTTTAAAAGTTTTCCACTGACTCACCCACCCCCGCAATTTTGAAAAATCGTTATATCTCCCACAGCGTTGAAGATACATGGTTCGTGACTTTAAGAAATATTTAGTAGTCAGCATTATTTATCAATCGACTTATCCGCCCAAGGATTGGTAAAGTCTATCTATGAGCAAAAGAAAGTTTGCTGCGACCTCGTAGTAGCAGCGCTGCTTTCTGCTGCTACTTCAGCTGCAAAATACATACTGAACATACATACAGTTTTGCAAGTACAGAGTATTTTATAGTTTGGCTAGACCGGCTTTCTTACTTGATTTTAAAAAAATTATAAGCTAGTGTTCTTTTACCCTTTACACTTAGGATAAGGGTATACTAAGATCGTGCAAATGTAAATAACAGGCTGAAGGAAACATTTCCAACCCCATAATGTATATATATTCTTGATCAGCATAAATAGGCTAGTCGATATAGCCATGTACGTCTGTCCGCCCGTCTGGGTGATCAGCTAGATTCAGATCAAGTTTGTTTCAAATAAACTTGAGAGAGCGTAAATTAAAGTCGGCCCTGCCGACTCATAGAAAGAAATGTTTAATACTATTCCTGTGTTCTTGATTGAGGGGCAGTAGAAAAGTATGCAACATATTTATAACTCGGCTATTAATTTATGATATATTATATTATTATATGAAAATTTCAGGAATTATAGATCTTGCGAATATAAATGTGAGGTTAAAAGTAGAGATCGAAGCCTTAAAAATTGTGAGAGTTATTCAACATTTTGTATTGCGGGGGCGGGACGGGAGTTTGCGTGGCAAAAATTTGAAACACACTTGATCTTAGTATAGTGTGAAACTTACAAGCTTTTTACTCTACAAGTAACGGGTATTAGAACGATGAATAACTCCTACAAGTTTAGAGATAGCGACCAGAGATATCAATTATAGATATTAAACTTAGTACTCCCATTTATTTACACCATTTCTATAATCCCTGAAATTTTCATAAGGATAGGATAATGAATAGCGGTGTTATAACAATATCACCTTATGTCATGTATTTGGGGTCAGCATGCGATGTCTGTCAATAAAAAACGTTGTAAACTTCTCGGGTTTTCCTTAAAGAACACAACTTTTGTTATATATTTGGGGTCAGCATGCGCTGTCTGCTAGCATAATGTTAATGCGTTTGCATTAATGTTAATGCTCTGTTAATTAACATAAGGCTATTAAACATTGCTTCACTTGACCATTGTGTACATATATTATATCAAATTAGGGCAGGACTGACTCATATATTTGGGGTCAGCATGCGCTGTCTGCTAACATAATGTTAACATGTTGAAATTAATGTTCATGACCTGTTAATTACCATAATACCCTGAATTTTGTGTATATGAAAACGGGCAATACCGAGTTGAACTTATTCGCTCGTCTTTTCTCTCTACATATTCTCAACTAGGATCGACTCGCTTTTCTAACAACGATATTTTTATACCCTTGTAGAGGGTATATTAAAATTGTCCAGATGTTTGTCTGCTTCTATGCTATCTCCTCCGTCAGTTTTAAAGCTATCTTAACCAAACTTTGCATGAATCCTTTTGGTACAAATACGCTGCACATTTGTCGGAATCGGCCGGATCGGATGACTATATCATATAGCTGCCATAGGAATTATCGGTCGAAAAAGTAGATTTAGTGAGAAAAACTTTTTTGTCTTCAACGCAAACGTCCCCAATCCACGTGTTTCTAAGTTTTCTATGCTTTTACATAATTCCACCCAAGTTTTATGAAAATCGGACAACTATAAAGTATAGCTGCCATACAAAAGATATGTCTGAGAAAAAGTCGAAGTATGAAAAACTTTTTTGTTTTGAATGCTATCGCTCCCAAACTTGTCACTAATCAATGTTATATTCTACTACATAATTCTACAAAGTTTGATTTAAATCGGATGACTATAGCATATAGCTGCCATAGGGACTATCGGTCGAAAAAGTAGTTCTAGTGAGAAAAACTTTTTTGTTTTCAATGGTAGCGTCTTTATACCTTCCAGTTGTGAATATTATCAGTTTCCACACAATTTTGGGGAGTTCGGTCAAAATCGGATGAATATATCATATAGCTGCCATATAACAAACTGGGAAGCATATGCTCAAAGTGGTGGCGCCATCAAGCTACAAGGTTATATAAACTTCGGTCGAGCCGAAGTTAGCTTTCCTCTATTTTTTTCCAATACCTTGTTTTAACGAAGAATGGCCGAGCGCGTTGAAAAAGCGTGTAACCGCAGACTTGAACCAAGCTCTTTTATAATTTTGGGAGCAGAGAACTATCCTCAGTCTGGCGAGAAAAGTGTGTGATTTCAATAATTTGGCGGACTTTCTTAAATTTTGCCACTCAAACGCTCAAAAAAGTTGTTTGTATACATTTGAAAATATTGTCGCCATATTCCCAGCGTATGAAACTTTCTTTATCTTCTTTGAAAACGATTCTTCCTATAAAGTTCATCTTTTTGACAATTTCAACGTAAGAGCTCTGTCTTATTGCTTATCCAAACAATACATTGAATGATCCTTTGCCTTCTCCTTAATAATCCATTGTGCAATGTACACCAATTTTTCCAATGTTAGCACTTTCAGAATACGGTTAAACTGGACCATTTTGCAGATTTCTAGGGGCATAAATCGCTCATTGGGCAGGCGCTTTGTAACTCTGGCATCCCATATAGAGCAGACTTTTCAAAAGTAAATAGAGTCCAGTTCCTCTTATGGACTTTCAAATAAAAAAATTATATCACATGAAGATTGTCATTTGTTTTTCCAGTTTTAAAAATTTATTGAATTGCTTCTGCATTAATGGTTGAGTTTCCTCAGAACCAAGTATTAAGTTTATTTCGAAGAAAGTTGGCGCATTTTCTAATTGATTTTAATAAACGTTTCATCGTCGACAATACGGAAGATATCCTGGCGGAAATGCAATAGGTTTTCGTTAAAGCAATTACTGCTTTCATTGTGCAATTTCGTCATAACAGGCTTAATATTTGTGACCTGGGCAGTTTCTGCCAAGTCGTTGAAATAGTTAATCTAGAAAACAGATAATATTTGTGGTGAGAAAAGATGTCTGTATTTAAGTAGGGGCATAGTTTCACCTGATTGGGTCCTAGCATATGAGCGTGCCGACTTTTGTTACCCTTTTCAAAGAGATTCTGCATATAGCATTTAGTATCCATTTGCATTTCGGACTTGGACGGTAAATTGTTAGTTCCGTTGAAATAGCTCAACACGAACCGCGCCTGAATGTCCATCATTTGTGCTGCGCACACGTAAAATGGTAGTCCAATTAGAGCCATTGACGGATTCCTAATGTTAATGCATTGTTTGTAAAGCAATTGAACATAATTGTTCTCAACATATATGCCAGAATCGACCGTTAAAAAGGGGAATGTGTATTTATATCCAGTGCAATAAAATATGGTATCGAATTCCTCATAGGATCCATCAATAAAAAATGCTCCTTTCTCATCCAATTCCTTTACATCTGGTTTCTGGAATACATTGTCAAAGAATTTGGTATTCTCAATGCCATCCAAATGGTGACTAAGCGTAACTCGGCATGCAGACTTTGATATAATGTTTGACAAATCCATGCCGCTTGGTCCTGCTCCGATAACAAGCACAGATTGGCCTAGGTTAATCAATTTATTTAAGTTGGAATTGAAGAGAATGTGCCCATTTCAGAACTTGCCTGTGAATCTTTCGCTGGTTCTATAATCATGGCTGTGTAAGTATTCGCCCTTAAATCTATGTCCATTGGCAATGGGAACATAATTCGGGGTATGATAATGACCATTTGCTACCATTAGCTTATCAAAATAATGACACTCCAATTTGTTCGTCAAGAGATTTTTTACAAGCACCTAAAAGTAAATAAGTATTTAAAATGCTCAGCGAGGATTAAAGGTTGAAAAGAAAGTCCAACTTACCTGCCACTTTTTGCCTTTTTGTACCACTCTGATTACATAGGAATTGAATTGGATGTATTTATTCAATTCGTAGTGGGCCGCATACTGATTTAAAAAATCACAAATTTCTTCTGATTTAACATAAGACGCCTCGTTCTGCCCAATTTCAAAGTCCGGATATCCCATTACTTCTTTGGGTAAGTTCGTTCTAAGTAAATAAGAATGTAGTTATTCTATTGTTGGGGATCAAAGTGATATTATATAAAAATATTAGAAATGCATTAAAAACTTGAAAGTGCGAGAGAGAGAAATCTACTTTCAAAGTCTTTATACCTAACCGGCAAGAATGTGACCTAAAAGGCACATTGTCAGACTGTTTTGTTAAAGAAATATGTCGCCTAAATATTAGGTCACTTCCTTAACATTCGTAATGACAGTTGAGTGAGTTCGAGTCCCACTGTAAGCGTAAATTCGTTTTGGTTTTTTTTTTTGATGGCATTTTTAGCAAAGAGCAGCACTGTAGTAACTGTGCCACACACTGCATTTCTGCTTTGTACAAATCGGGTGGGGACTAAAGTACATTGTTATGAAATAAGCACACTGTTAACAAAAAATACCACAAAAAAAAAAAAACAATAATTTACGGGTCGAACTCACGACCTCCATTTTCTAAGGCAGGGGCCGGCAAAACACACCAGCTCATTTTGGCGTTGCGTGTGTGTGTATGTGTTTAGCCATGCGAGAGCGCGCTCATCTAGCACTTCTTTGTTGTTGCAAAAGAAAGCAATTTAAGCTCGTATACTGTCGGTGTGTCGATCTCACGACGAGTCGCTGCCGCAGAGCGCAGCTGAATACGCATTAGATAGGGACGCGCCGGACTCTGTTCTAAGGCAACGCTCTGCCGCAGAGTTCCCCAGCCATAGCCACTGGGAGCACCAAAGAGGGCCAGGCCAAGATTCTCTCTATCTCTTGGCGTGTGTGCTTATAATTTTTCGCACAAGAGAAAGGGACCTACAGTTTAACGCCGAATCCGAACGGCAAAGTTTGAGAATTTTGCTTTTCATGGCAATCCTAACCACTGAGCCACAGTGTGTAGTCGGACCTGATCATGCCACTTCACCGCTTTCAGGAAGCTCCTACTTAAAAACCATTGGATATATATCTAAATCTAAATCTAAAAAAAAGAAAAAATTCGATGTACCAGTTGCTCGAAGTAAGTTTGGTAAATTTTGCACAAATACTTGCCGTAAATTAGTGTACATGCTGCTATGTACATCTATTCCATTAACTACCCCAGTATCCTTATTGTAAACCCAAGTTCCTCCAATTTTGTCCGAAAGCTCAAACACGGTTGGATTGAAGTTATGCTCCTTCGCATGTCGGGCGCAACATAGCCCCGCTGTACCTGCACCAATAATGCACAAGCTCATCATTTCAAATTGCAAGCAGTCTTAATAATTTTTTCAGCGGTCCGCTGCTGTTCACTGCCAGCCAGAAACTGTAAGTTATATTGCCATTGGACTTATGTATGACTTCGCTTGATTATTATTATACACGGTATTTGTGAGGCATATGCGCAATCTGGACTACGAGACTGTTTGGATGGATAACTTACGTAATTTGGAATGTCAAGTTTTAGCATTTCACACAGAGCAAACAATAATTTTTTTTAAAAGGATCAAGCAAGCATTCTATAATTATAAGATAACAATAATCTTTTAACAATTCCTAAATTAGATAGCGGGTATCTCGAAGTCTATCAGACTAGTAGTTAGTAAGTTTTGTTGTTTGAATTATTTCACTGATAACAGTATGTTTCCTCTAGAATGCTGTACACCAGACAGATGTGCGGTCAATTGATGGAAGGTCATACCCTCATTCCCATATCAACTAATATATTTATACTTGAAATGCATAGAGCTCGAAGAAGCGTGCCCATCTTATTTGTGCAAGTACTTTTAACGAACAGGTAGGCCATTGAAATAACGAATAACCCACTACGATAATATATCCCAAAACTGGGGATCAATGAACCAGTTGGTTAAGCTGGAATAGATTGTCCCATATAGGCTGGATGCTAGCTTCGACACATGTGCATTCTATATGTATTTGACGTCAATGTGCCAAGTCTCATCCAGATAGCTTTACAACTGAGAGAGTATATAGCATAGAAATAGACAGACGAACAGACAGATACAGTTATTAAATCAGCTCGTCATCACGGTCATGAATATACATGCATATATACTTTATGAATTCTTACTTTTATAAAAAACGAGAGCGCAATTTAAAATCGCCTCAGGCCCGACTTCGATATACCCGTTGCTCAGGAAAACAAACAATCAATAGCCTTCACTTTTATCGATTAACAGAACAATAACATTAATGTTAACATATTAAAAATAAGTTATGTGTTATGACCCTAAATATATAGCAGAAGTTTAATTTTTTATATCTCCGCCATATATATATTCTGGTTTTCTGAAAATTTTACTGATTACACTCTGCAGCACTAAAAAGTTGGTCGCGTCGAGACCAAAACCCCAAAAGATCGCGTCGATGTGATGATCCTCAAGGGCATGCGTCATCGACGACAACAAACAGTATTCGGAAGGGGCAATGTAGGTAAGACTTTCCATTTCAGCGTTTCAAGAAATGTTTTGACAGGCTGCGCCACATGTGGCAGAGCGTTGTCATGCTGCGAAATTACCTTGCCGCACCTTTGCTCGTATTCTTGGCCTTTTTCAATACTCGAAACAAACGCATCAGTTGAGTTCGAGGGAAACCATCATAGGGCACGCCAGCTCAAAGTACACCACGCCCAATTGGTTCCACCAAATTCGAGGGGGCGTGGCAAAAATTGAAAATAAACTTGTTCTGTAAGTATCTTTCAAGTATACAAAATATGTGTCCCATACATGTCAAACCTCTATCTCTTAACATCTCTGAGATCTGTGCGTTCATACGGATAGACAGACGGACATGGCTATATCAACTCGGCTGTTGGTGCTGATCAAGAGTATATATAATTTATATGGTCGAAAATAATTACTTCTCCCTGTTACATACTTTTGCACAAACTTAATATCTGAGTACCTTTGGTACAGAGTAGAGATGGGCTCGGATCGGGATTCACGCGGACCCCGAAAAAAAAAGTGCGAGATCGGCACGGCATTGAATTTCAAATTGTTGATCGGGATGGGACTAGTGCAAAGTCCCGAAATCTTCCGGGTCCCGATTAATTTTTATTGGCCTCAGCAAGTTTAAGCAGAGCTATGAAAACAGTTTTTCGAAAAATGGGTACACTTCATATATATTTCAGGTGATGGATTCTTGGAACTATCGCCGCTTCCACGTATATGTGGACGGATGAGTACACACAACGAAGTTAATTTCCCATTGCTCCGAAAATTTGTTTAATTCACTTTTTATAGGACAAATCGTGGGTTTTAGGTTTCCCGAATTCGCAGATAATTCACAAAGGTGCACTGATGTAATTTCTGAGTAAATAAATGTTTAATAAAAAACATTAAATATAATATAACTATTCCAATTTTAACGTTTTGGAAAAATTCCAAGAACATTCCTCTGATGGAACAACTTTACAAGTTTTAAATTTGTAACATCTTCGGCCACTCGCGAGACGGTGTCCTGGAGGAAAGACGCACTCGCCAACTAGGCGATAACTTTGAAAAGATTCTGTTCCTTAATAAAAATAACTAAGACTGTTCTTAATCAGTTTTTATATTTCATTACGAAGTTTAATATAGTATCTATATGTAATCATTATATTAAGAAGTGTTTTCGTCATAAATAAATTGAAATATTTTCTAATAATTTTTTTACAACAAAACAGTCTTCAATTCCTAAAAAATATTTAAGGTCTGAATCGGGACGGTTCGGGATAGACTTGGGTCGGGATCGGGATCTCTAATACGAAGTAAAGAGAAGTTTCATACAACAATTGAGGGAAGAAAATGAAGAAGTAACAATTTAGGCACATTTAACAAGTTGCATGCTTGCAGTTAAGAGTTAATGCGAAAGACTAGCAGTAACACTACGCTTTTTGGCTTCAGGATCCAGCATGACAACCCTCTCAGACGAGTTCAGAATGTCAAAGGCAACCATATCTGGAATAATTCTGGAAACATGCGATGCTATTAATTACTTAAAGGTAATTAATTGTTAATTTATTTGATATATATGTAAAAGTAGGCGTAGTAGCATTGCATTATATGCCGAAGTTAGTATCTTTACAGACCTCCTGAACCTCATACTCTGTACAGAGATACTGCTCTCCCTCAATTTGGTCAAGTTCATCGAATTGACTTGACTGTGCGGAATGAGTAGCCTCGGTTGGCCGTGTAACTTGAGTAGCCTCGGTTGGGCGTGTAACTTGAGTTGCCTCGGTTAAGCGAGCGCCTTGAGTAGCCTTCTCCTGCACGTTTAATAAATTCCTGTTAATGCTCATTTGCAATTTCAAAGCCAAGTCCGGATGCTCATTCTCGATTTTGCGCAAATTGGACGCTATATAAACAGCGAAATCAGACCATATGTCACATTTTCTGTTGGATATTGAAGACACTAAATCCGACGCTGACTTCATGAACACCTGTTTCTGCATATTGTTTTCTGATTTTGGTTTCCGACGCTTCGGTATCCGGACGCTGAGTCTCAGAGCACATGGATACACCCAAGGCGTATTTAACAAGGTGGCAGCGAAGTTGACGTCGCCCTCTTTGCTGTTGCCTTACGGTTTCAGTCTCGATTCGAACGTTGCGAGCGACGCACGACTACGGACGAATTTTAAATTTTTGAATCGAAATTTTACATTTTTCGTAAGGCAACGCGACGTCGACGCTGCTGCCACCTTGTTAAATACGCCTTGTATACACCCGAAAACTCATCTGCTTCCAAATCATCATCATCTTCGTCCAGCACCAACAAAGCAACAATAGCACACGCCACTAGATCTGCCTCCATTCGAGAATTCATTTCTTGAAGCTACAAGTTTTAATTTGATTACAATTAAAACAAAACACGAAAACATAAAAAAGTGGCGCATATTTACCTTTAACTAATTTTTAAGGCGCAAATAAACAAACAATGCCACAGTGGGACCAACTTGCTTGAAATGCTAGTCACAAGCAAAAATTGTTCAAATTGTGTTCACATTCACTGTGACAAGGCAATTTCCGTTCACATTGCGCTGTGACACTGAAATGTGACACTCTGTGCCCCAATGTAAGCATACCATTACTTTTAGCAGCGATTTCATTCAGGCTATAGGATTGTGGAGCTGGTGCTGAGGGCTTCGGATTATCACTCTCAATTTCGGTATTTGGTTTGAGTCGGCTGGTCACACTACGCCCCCACCATTGCACCACACAGCCCAGTTCGTCTTGCATAATTTAACGCCACTCACTTTCAAAGTTCGCTTCATTAAGGTCGTCTTGTCGGGGATTTGCTTCATCATGCAGTGTCCGTTTCTGAACCGTTTTACTGCCACCTATTTGCGAAATTATGCCGAGGTCTTGTACCAGTCATATGGCATGTACTGCCCCATTGTAGGAAAAACTTTCAATTCTGCAGCAGCTGCTGAGAAGAAACTTTCTCTTGTTGCCTCACTGCCATTTGCTGCGACGTCGACAAGGCCGTACTCGACTGCAAAATATACGACTGAGAGCCAGCGCCTAGTGCATGATGTAAGGAGAGAACATGAAAACGCATTCACGCCCACTGAGGAGCTGTTGGACAAGGAGACATTTCATTACGAAAAGTTCTTCAATGAGCAAATCATCAAAAAAAAACGAGATCACTCCTATCGAGTGTTTAAACGAGTCAATCGTTTGGCAGGCGATGGCCTGTTTCCCCATGCGCTCGAATATTCCGCACAAACGGAGCGACCAATTACAGTTTGGTGCTCCAACGACTACTTGGGCATGTCGGCCCACCCAAGTGTGAAGCGGGCTGTAAGGGAGGCGTTGGACATGCACGGTTCCGGAGCTGGAGGCACTCGCAACATTTCGGGCAATTCCATGCACCATGAGCGCCTGGAGCAAAAGCTGGCCGAGCTGCATCAAAAGGAGTCTGCCTTGTTGTTCACCTCGTGCTTTGTTGCTAATGACTCCACGCTGTTTACGCTCGCCAAGTTACTGCCCGGATGTCAGATATTTTCGGACGCGGGCAATCATGCTTCAATGATCATGGGCATACGAAACAGCGGAGTTCCTAAGCACATCTTTCGTCACAACGATGTTGACCACTTGCGCCTGCTGCTGAAGCAAATGGATAAGGGGACACCGAAAATTGTGGCATTTGAGACGGTACATTCCATGACAGGTGCCATATGTCCCCTGGAGGAGTTGCTTGATGTGGCCCATGAATATGGTGCGATCACTTTCATAGATGAAGTTCATGCTGTGGGTCTGTACGGCGACCATGGAGCGGGAGTCGGTGAACGCGAGGGCGTGTTGGACAAAATGGATATTATCTCTGGAACACTGGGCAAGGCATACGGCAACATAGGAGGCTACATAGCAGGATCATCGAATCTGATCGATATGATACGCTCATACGCGGCTGGATTCATTTTCACCACATCCTTGCCACCCACTGTGCTCTGTGGAGCCTTGGAGGCGGTTAACATTTTAGCTTCGGACGAGGGACGTCAGCTGCGCAGTTTGCACCAAAGGAATGTCTCCTACCTGAAGAGCTTGCTGCAAAGAGAAGGTGATTATATGCCATTCATTTATGTAATGTGAACGAGCTTAAGGTCATTTGTGGCCTTCCGTCTATTTTTGTTTATTTTTTAGCAAAATGAACAGCCAAATAAAAACAAATCATGACGTAATGACCTATTTGCACTTGCATCAGTAGTGAAGAAGCAACATTTGCAAAAATTTAATATATTGCGTTGAACAAAATGATAATAAGTAGCTGAAAATTAATTCTGAAAGAAAGTCAAGTTCACTTGATCTATGCCAGTTTTTTAACCCTGACAAGCGCTCGTTCTCAGTATCGTGAGAGAATAGATGTGCGATTTCGCTAGAAGCTTACGATCAGTTTGAAATCATTGATTTTTGTTAGGCTACGAGAAGTCGGCATCTTTTCAAGGCTGCAACCCGTTTCGGAGTCACAGACCCTAAGATTATTTTTATGCAAGATCAAACGATGCAAATTTCTACTGTCCGAACCTTAAACGGCACGTAGTTGAAAAAAAAAACCAAAGTACGCTAAATTCCTTGGAAATAAAATGATAATTTCCAATTTAAATGCATTTATACACTCTAGAAGTCGTTCGTTTACTGTATTGCGTACTCAAACTACGTCATTCTCTTATTTGTTTTTTACGATTATATTGATTTATGACGCCTTAAAGACGAAATTGACAACTGCAAAACTGGTACTGAATTGTTTTACAGATGTCTATTTATATAGAGGTGTTACCCAGAGGAACTACCCAAACCAACTCTCGGCAATCAGTTCACGACCATTAACTTCTTGTTAAATTGTAATATCATTAAACATGTATTAATTTATACCATTTCATACTTCATTTTTAGTGAATGTTAAAGAGCTTTGGAAAGGTTAAAAAAGAAGTCTTACTGCTCCATTCAGATTTTTTAATTTTTCTACACATCTTGGCAAAGAAAACTACTCAAACTGGTAGATGAAAAGGTATAGAAAAGCATTTAGTTCCAGCTTCTACTAAAAATAGTTTTACGTTTTAAAAAGTTATGCTTGCCCTTAGTTCTTTGATCAATCAATAAATTGTTAGTAAATTTCGATTTGCATTTAAGTCTGTAATTGGTTAACAAAGTTTTTTTTTGTTTTACGTGTCCAGAATTTGAGAGTGTCAGCCAAAACGAAAATGTCTGCCTTTCTTATCTTCGACTGTTCCATTTTTGATCGATTTGCTTGGTCTTGTGGTTTCTCTTTTATGTTTCTAGTGCCAATCTCGGTTGGACCGGTGATTTGCAAAAAGTAATAAGAGAGCAATTTCATTCGGAATTGAGAACACGAAAATGAAACCGAGCGGAATTGCGTTCGATTTACTTTTTAAATAATAGTGGAATTGAAAACATGCCAGTATATTAGACCTTTTCGAATACCTGAAAGTTTTATTTTCCTATGTAAAGTGGTGAGAAAATAAAGTTTAACCTTTTTCAAGAATTTTGTCAATTCTTATAGAATTTCGTCGAAATATAAAGCATACAAAGCCTGAAGTATCAGTGGAAGTGGAATTAAATAGATGAAAATTGCTCTTACATAATCAGTGTTGTCCGAATACAATTATTTAGATGAAGCAACCCTAGAAACAATCGATTAAAGGTTAAAATCGACCTAAAACGAGAAGGCCAAGATAACTTCGTCTGTGCCGAAGTTTTTATACCCTTGCAAATTATGTTTTTGAAATATCAGAGAACGCTAGCATTAAAATCAAAAAATTTTCTAACTTAAACCCATTTCCCCATAGGTTGTCATCTCAGTTTGACCAAAATTCGCGAATCATCTTGGAAACATACCAAATTTACAATCAACGAGTTTAAGAATGATAAAATAAAAAAAAAAGTTTTTCACACTACACTATCATTATAAACAAAAAAGTTTTTCTTACTAACACCCATTTTCCGACCGATGGTTCCTATGGCAGCTATAAGATATAGTCATTTGATTTTGACCAAAATTTGCAAATCATATAATTTTAATAATGGCTGAGTTTGGCGACGTTAACATTGAAAACAAAAAAGTTTTTCTCAGAAAGAACCATTTTTCGACCAATGGTTCCTATGGCAGCTATAAGATATAGTCATCCGATCCGGTCTGTTCCGACATATTAGAGAGTCAATATATGTCCGACCGTCTGTTTGTCCGTATGAACGCGTCGATCCCAGAGACTAAAAGATTTAAAGCCACAAATTCTTGAATGGAGGTGGGTGTGTATCATACGCTGTTTCTGTAAGTCTTGCTCGATTTACTCATTCACAATACAATACAGCTTTAAATATACTCGGTTAATGCTATGCGCATTTTGCAAAACCATTTTCTGAAATGTTTCCAAAGTGCATATACGCCATTTCATGAATTCGACTTACACACGAAAGAAAGCGCTGGTGCTGCCAAATCTGTTCAACAACTTGTCATTTTGGGAATTTACAAAAGCTGCATAAACAGGAACAAATTTAATTTTACAAATTAAAGAAATCATGAGCTTCATGGCATTAACGTAGTAATAAATTCTGACCAAACTATATTCCCCTGCAGAGGAACAATGACGCTCAAGAGTGTAGTGACTAAGAGTCGCCAATTTGTAATTAAAATGAACATTAATCATAGTCAAAAATTACAGACCCGCGATAAATTAACATCAAATATAGCGTGCGCGTTGTTAATTCAAAATATTTTTCACTTTAATTCTAGCAATTCGTATGCTTGCAAGCATGTCATAAGTTTCCAAAAAAGGAATTTATTTACTGTGTGTGTTAACCATTATCATTTGTTTGCGTGTCTGGCATTCCTGTATCGTGGGTATCTTTTTCTAATTTTATTGTCTTATTCAACCACCTCAGCTCTTCGTTTCGTTTGTTATTAATTAAATAAAAAGAAAGAAAGTCGGTCAAACCGACTATAACATACTCAGTACCCCCAAAGTTTTTATATATGTATGTGACCAATTTAAGTTAGAAGCCACACAAAGTGCATCACCCATCATAATTGTTTGTTATCCTCATAACTCGACTATCGTTCAGCTGATATTTATCAATTCTTTGGCAAATCGATAATTAATACTGATTACTAAATATACGTAGAAGGTACGAACCATCTATCTACAAAACTGTGGGAGATATGACGTCTTTTCCAAATTGCGGTGGCCTCCCGTCAAATTTTTATGAATTAGAGTCACTTTAAGCAATATTGGCAGAATTTTTCAAAGAAAATATAAGAAACATTTTGAGTATGGGCTTGATTTAGATGGCAATCTGCACCAGCTTATAAAAAAAATGTACATTAAATAAGAACGGTTAACAAGGTTCATGCCTGAGATTGCTCAAAAAGGGAAAATTTTACTAGAATAAGTCATAAACATACAGAGGATTCTTTCTGTCAGATTAACCTGTCAGCGAACATAGTATTATAGTACCTATACGACGCTGAACTTCAACAACTCTAGCTTACAGCATTTTCGTTCCCGCTGAATCTAAAAATCCTGTACACTTTTGGTTAGGAAGAAAAGTAACTGCAGAAAAATGTATATATCATCAGTTTTGGTTTGTTGTTTGAAAAATGAGAACATTTTCCTAAAAGGTAGTTAATGTCCCATTAATCAATTTTTTGGCCGATTTTTATTTTGGAGATATTAAGGTTTTTATCTAACTTTTTATTTAAACTTTGCTTCGAATTGATCAGTTTTTACAAAAAAGGTAGATCTTAAATGAAATTTCAAACACGAATAAAATTTTATAAAATGGATTCTGCTGCTGGTCATTAAAAGAACATCAGTCGGAGAATGGTTCTGTTCTTGGTTTTTAATGGTAATATTTAATACAACAATTAACAACTTACACGCTTACAAAAAATCGGTTCATGTCTAATATATTATGCATATAAGTGTATTTCTATAAAGACAGAGCGCAGGTAAAGGTCATAATTCTTCAAACAAAATGAAGCCAAACAAAAGTTTTGTATTACGATTTTTCAATTTTTTTTGTGATTTTTAATCACATTTAAAAAATATTCTTCGGATGCCAAAATAAATATATAAAATCCCACTTTCCATATAAAATGTAAATTTATAAAATCTAAATATTAACAAGTCAATTTTGATCAGAAAACTTAAAATTCGGAACAGGACAAACGCTGAAACAATTTCTTTAGGAATTAAAAAAACGTTCAAAAACGATTCTCACACGCTCACAAACACACATGTATATAGCAATGCGAACACTATTTCCCAATTGAAAGGCCACATTTCGTTATCAGCACCTTCAATATAATGCAGATTAACCATGACATTTATAAACTTATATATATTATTTAATCTATCGAACTGTATGACTAAATTTACGCCAAGCGGCACGAAATTTCATCCGCATTTTTAGTTGTTTGCCGCCACAGAGACTTATCTGACAAAAGGTATTTTCTGATAACGAACTGTGCTGATGTTACATTATTTTACTGTTTTTCATTTTAAGTGATTATTCCATTCATCTTGACATTGCAGATAGCTAGAGGGCCAATCTAACTTTGCCTGTGCCGAAATTAGCTTGCATTTGCAATAATATAAATAGCAAAATGTTTTACCGCGACCTATTTTCTGATCGGTCTTTCCTATCCTATCCATAAATGTACAACACAATAACAATTAATATCCAGTCTTGAAAGACTTAATGAAATATTGATAATTTTTTATTATTATGAGTTGACCTGATAATTCCAAATATTAATTAATGGATTAATGGATATAGTGATTTTTTATATGTTTAAATATGAACTACATGACTGTTTATAACCTTTAAATTTCGTTCTGGCATATTGATCAAGATTAGAAGAATTTATGCATCCAATTTAGCCCGGAACCATATACCGACAAGAACCGATTAAAACTCAGAAGCAGTACCGGAACCCATATTTTTAATATTTTGTATACCGGTATCCGAGAACCGATATTCTTGGAACCGAAAAGAACGTAAACATTGTACCGGTACGGTTTCGGTTCTGAGTGCAAAAACTAGACTGCCAAGCAAGCACTTAGTTTTGAAGGAAATTTTTATGGCTAAATTGTAAACACCTGCGGCATTTTCTCGGGCGCATTATAATACTACATTAACATTTGATCAAAAAATTAGTTGGGTAACTACATTGGCAGATATCTATCAAGTCTCG
Source organism: Lordiphosa magnipectinata (assembly GCA_037044535.1). Lineage (NCBI taxonomy): Eukaryota > Metazoa > Arthropoda > Insecta > Diptera > Drosophilidae > Lordiphosa > Lordiphosa magnipectinata. Next base: position 37,105 of record JBAMBO010001452.1, read on the forward strand.
GCAGTCTCGCTCACTTACTTCAATATTGTCATAACTCCAACTAAACGATTTATTATCTTAATTGATTCCACCCATCGAAAATATATATTTTAGGTTCTAATCAATCCAATAAAATATTCTTTAAAATGTCCATTAAAGAAATTCGAAAATATGACGTCTTAGGATCTATACACGAAATCGTCTGCAGGGCACCGGAGATATTGGATCGCTTCAATTCAATTCCTTGAAAATTTGAGCCACACTTTTACTTTCTTTATTTGATAAGCTCAATATACATCAAAATTCCGTTAATTTCTGAATTTGAATGGGATTTTGAATATTAGCTTTAAGCACTGGACTTAAATGTATACTAAAACAAACTAATATCTTTACTTTTTTGTGTCTCTTTTCAGGTTTTCCCGTAGAGGATACGCCCAGCCACATTATCCCCATTAAAATCGGAGACCCCTTAAAATGCAGTCAAATCTCAAATATGCTCATGGAACAATTCGGACATTATATACAATCCATCAATTATCCAACGGTTGCACGGGGCCAGGAAAAGCTGCGATTGGCTCCCACTCCATTCCATACCTTCGAAATGATGAACGCCCTAGTTACCGATTTGAAGAAGGTGTGGGAATTGCTGGACCTCTCCACAAATGTTCCGCTAACCCCAAGCGGATGCATGTTTTGTAACACAGAGAGTTGCTGGCATCAGGACACATGCCCTAGCCTTGCTTGCGGTATTCCGAACTGTCCGCGTGTGGAAATATCTGTAGCAGCATAAATAATTATGTGAAAAATCCGAAATATGTTACTTTAGGTAAAATTGTTTTTTGTGGTCTTGGACAAATAATAAATATTGGTATTGGTGGTCTTAATCTAGAGTTTTGATTTTATTTAGTTAATTACCTAAAATCGAACCACAGTTATTGAATGTTGTAAATATCTATGTTGTTTTTCTATGGACCTGGGTACTCGTTACAATATTAACTCAAAAAACATTTCCCATTTTTGTGTTTAAAAACCTAAAAGGCAAATTTTACTTTGTCTTGTCATCAGCTATAAATATTTTCCTGTCCATCAGACCATGTTTGTTCGGTCTTGGATTAAATCTTAATTTTCTAAAGATATGGCCCATCGCTGAAATGAACAAAACACGCCATAATTTTATCTAAGAATTTAAAAAATTTATTGAATACCAGTTAGGAGCGAGTCGGTAAACTAACCGTACAGTACACTTTTCAACTCTACTGCTGTTTCGTCCTGTTCCGTTCTGGATGTATTCATTTAATTTGGATTTCAATTAAAGTCTTAGCTTAGTATCTGAAGGTTATATATAATAATTCTACCAAACAGATCTGAGCTTGAGTCAAAAACCAACTTAATCTTAGAACAACTTTTCGTAGATATCACATTTTTTAAACTAAAGCACTGGGAAGAGTTGATATCCTCGGGATAAAATGATTCCTCATGTATTAAGTCTCCTGCCGGCGAAAATATCAAAGCGTTCGACTTCTGTCCAGCAAATCCTCCTTGGAATTGTAGGTTAAACCCACTGACTTTTTGGGGCTCATCAAATGTCAGGGTAATCCATTGGGGGGTGCCCTAAAATATTGAAATTTGAATATGCATCCATCCATGCATACATGTATGGGGATGTATTTATGTTTGTACCCACCTCATCAGAACTCCAGGACGTGTCTTCATTTTCATCAAACATGTATTGTTTTCCATATTGTTTAACATCTTTGTTTAGCACCGAGCTTACTCTGTAGTGCAAGAGTAGAGTCAAATGATTTTGATTAAGGCATGCACATGTTCAAGCAAATAGAATTACCTGCAGTTGAAGTTGGTTTTTGTCAAAATATTCATCTCAACTTTGCAATGTTTACATGTGAATGGATGTACATCACACACGTGAAGCTAGGGATACGCACTCTTGACATCTAGGGATGGGCACTTGAATCTTTTGCTTTTGTGTGGGCTTGCAACGAGGGCTGCCACCAAACACACCCGGATGTTTTAATGCTTAAACACACCAGCTAGCCATTGACTTTTATTGCACCTTATAATAAAAAAATCCTAAAAAATATCCTTTGTTTAAGATTATTTATAATTCAAAAAAATATTTAATTAATATTTGCTTAAAAACTAATTTATTTTGAATACCTTTAACCAGCGAATCAAACCGGAACCGTATACCGAAAAGAACCGAAACCCATAATTTTAATTGTTTGTATATCGGGAACCGTTCTTTTTGGAACCGAAAAGATCCTAAAGATTGTACCGGTACAGTTTCGGTTCTGAGTGCAACAACTTTCTCGGCATTTTCTCTGATCCTGCAACTTTAAGCTCAAATTAATAAAAATCTCGACGTGATGGACCATTTCTGAAAAACAGATTCGTGTTCAGCACACAAAAATCATCTAGAATCACCACCAACCCTTCAACATACTGGAAAAAGTCTAAGAAATGAGTATACTTTTTGCTTTACGAGTGAGACATGCATAATAACTACAATTTTTGGGACCCCAACAAGTAAAAAATATTCAATTACCTAGCTGTCAAATTGGCATCGAAGGCATCGTATTCGTTTTAATCAAAAATTATCATTAATTCTTTTTCCAAAAGTGTTTAAAACTTACATTTTTATTGTCATTAGTTTACAAATACATTAATCTTCAATATTGCATACAGAAAATGTTAATTTAACAGAATCCTGTTAATACAGCGTCTGCTAAAGGCAGCTTATGATAACGATTGAATATAGAAAATTGAGAGCATACTTTTATGCAGCGATTTTCAATTGCTAAAAATGAATTGAAACAATAGTTTTGATCAATTTTTTTGGATGCAATCTAGCCATTGTCGTGAGTACTATATGTTATAACCACGGTTGCCACACTTGGTGTTTTTGCACCAAAAATGTTCCCAAAATATTTTACTTGGCTCAGACTTTAGAAGTCTACAATTTAACCTAAAAGAAATAGTCAATTTGACGAATGAACCAGAAATCAAAAGTTATTTAAATTGTATTCTTGAAATGAAAGATTATTAAAGATTTAAATACGGAATTTCAATCAGATCGAGACTAGAATCTACTTTAAAATCAACACTTTATTCAGAAAATTGAAGGGTTGGTAGTGGTTCTAGATTATTTACATCTGCTAAACGCGAATCTGTTTTCGGAAATGGTCCATCAAGTCTAGATTTTTAGTAACTTTAGCTTAAGGCGCGTTAGCTGCTTAGGCGACTTTAGTTTGGAGTCCGATATTTTATTTTGACTCCCTATGATATTATCGGAAAGTAGAACTCTTCAACTTTCAAATAAAGTATCTCAAACAATTCTACGATTTTTTTGATCAAAGATATACCATTTTGAATACATGTCTGTCTAACAAGCTACAAAGTAAATTCAATGTTTATCTGGCAAATAGCAGCAACATATGTAGGAGATGAGAAATCGTCCCTTAATGAACATGTGAAAAAAGTATTTGGTCGTAAAGTGGAAAATTTGTACAGATTAGAAGCGTTATTTCTTTAAGTATACTCGTACAAGTCTTTTTAATAAGATCAAGATGTTATTTTAGTATTTTGACTGACAGACCAATTTTTATTCAGACTTCTTAAGACTTACGTTGTTTTGTTTTACCGTTTTATCTTTGTAACCACTTATCAGATTGTTTTGAAATTTGGACACAATAAAGAATTAAATCTGAGGAAGCCATTGGTATTAAAATCTCAATTTGAACATTTTATTGCCACAGTAACTAATTGATACATGAAATATTTTTTGTGTTTTTTTGAACGTTTAATAATACTCAAGATATGAAATAAATGTACAATTTAACGATTTTGTGAAAGAGATTTTTTATTTTATTAAATAAAAATATAACATGAATAAAGGGAAGAACATTTTTTTGGCTCTTTTTTTTAATGAAAATGGCTCTTTTTTGAAATTTTTTTAATGAAATTTAAATTTTTCAAGTGGCACCTGTGGTTATAACCTTTGGTCTGTAGAAATTAATAATGGTGGCCTTGTTATTGAGGTGTTCACATGGCATCCCAAAAAATTTGTGAAGAATATTCAACTTTCTTCAAGCCCTACCAAAATGAGCCTAAATTTTGGCAATGTTGACTTTAATGCCATGTGGCGGAATAACTAAGAACAATCTAAACAATTGTGAAGAGATTAATCAATGCCTGAATATTGGGAAAATTTTCTATAGTGCAGTGTGATGACTGTCAGCAGTTATTCATCATATCAAGATATCCAACAAGTTTGTTTCTCATTTGTTACAGCAGATTTACAAAATTAGGTTAAACAGATCCGCAATTTTAACATCGTTCTTTGCTTTATTGGTATCGACAAACGAACTATGACATACGACTCATTATGAGCACCAAAAAACCGCTCAATAAAGAACCAGATCAAAATAAATCGTTTCCATCCCTCGTACAAAAAAGTAAACAGCTGGCACACTTGGTTGTTTTAAACAACAGTTTAATTGTCGATTGTTCTTATCTGGAGCGCAAAAATGATTAAAGCCATACTTGTGTTTAACAATCACGGGAAGCCTCGACTCTCGAAGTTTTATCAATATTTCGTAAGCGCCTTATATTATTTGCTCCACACATATACATATACACATTTGGATTTGATTTTTCCAGGATGAAAGCCTCCAGCAACAAATCATTAAAGAGACTTTTCAACTAGTCTCGAAGCGTGACGATAATGTGTGTAACTTTTTAGAGGGTGGCAGCTTGATTGGTGGCTCAGATTATAAGCTCATATATAGGCATTATGCCACGCTTTACTTTGTCTTCTGTGTGGACTCTTCGGAAAGTGAACTGGGGATCTTAGACCTCATCCAGGTATTCGTTGAAACACTGGATAAGTGCTTCGAGAATGTTTGCGAGCTGGATTTGATATTTCACGCAGATGCCGTGCACCACATTCTCGCCGAGCTAGTGATGGGCGGAATGGTGCTGCAAACCAATATGAACGATATAATGGCTAGAATAGAGGAACAAAACAAGCTGGTTAAGCAAGAGGCGGGCATATCAGCAGCCCCCGCTCGCGCCGTAAGCGCTGTCAAGAGCATGAACATTCCTCAGCAGATAAAAGATATTAAGCTGCCCGATCTACCGCAGGCCATCAAGGACCTAAAGTTCTGACAAGATAACTGTAAGAGGTTCAGATATGCAAATTTTATGTTAAACTAATTGTGCGATTTTGCTTGCTTTCTTGCAGCTCTTCATGAAGATCAATTGGCTACCAATAATTATTCCACGGCTGGTAGCTTTACTAGTTATAAGACACATTTAATTTAATGCCTTGTAGTAACTATGACTCTCCCTAATATGCGGCATAATTGGAAAATGCATTTTTACATACCTTATTCTCAAACTCCTACCGCTTAGCGCGCACTAAATTGGTTCTATGATCCATGATCCATACAACTTGAATAAAGCCGAATCATAGCATATTTTTATTCTCAGAATTGAGAGTCTAAACGGACTGTGGAAATAATTCAAATCCAGGAAATAATTCAAATTGAAATACCGAAATAACCCTTAGAAAATATGACGTCAAACTAAACCGCCGTGTTTTTTAAAAGTCCAAAGAAGAAATGAATGATTGAATTGCGGGGCAGACAGGGGGCTTGGCAAATATGCAAAATTCCAGGTACCGAATAAAGATTGGCTATTCCAAGAATAAATTTGAAAAATATAGATGGAAGCGTTTATGAATAAATACAGAGAGCAAAAAGAGGTTCCGGACCAGTGTGTCAGCGTTATTTGCCTTTCAAACAGTAGTCAGTGAGACTTTTATTTACAACTCTGTTCCCTTTAAATGATCGTTTAATGAGCTTAAAGGTCGAAAAATGTAAGAAACGATTCCGAACTGAGAATTAATGATTTAGCATAATATCTTTCATGGAAATCGAGCAATACTTAATAATATCTAAATGCCTGCACGGGTATCTCGTCGCTCAAATAAGTGTCAACTCGTTGATCAAATTAGTACTGTTATAGCCCTTTCACACTGGGTGCAGCATTTTCGAAGCTGCGAAAACCTGCAGCATGCGTTCACACCAAACTCGCAGCTTTAAAAACAGATGTCAGCTATTACTACTTAGTACGGTTGCAAAGTATCGCCAAAAGAACTTCGAAACGATAGCCATCTACAATAAGCCATTATATGGATATATCAATGAAAGCTGCGCTGATGCTTGAATGATACGACTTTTGAGTGAACATCCATTTCCTTTAAAATACAAATTTAGCAGCTTTGACTTTGACAGTTTTTTTTCGAAGCTGCGGACAGTGTGAATTGACTATTTCTCCTTCCAAAATGGTAGTACGTCAGCACTACTTCAGTTTTCAGTCGATATTTCGAAGTCCTTCGCAAGTTAGGCAAAATATAAAGAAAAATGTAAGATTTCTCCATCGGTTTTTTGCCAAATGGATTCAATTTTTTTTATTTAATTATTATTATTTTTATTTTAATTCACTTAGAGCTGGGCGCGGGTCTTTAAGGATCCTGGGCTAGCACGATAACACAACAGTAACAGTTAAAAGTTTCATTTTAAAAATCAATACCTACCAGTTACCAGTTTTGATTTTTATTCGAAAATTCCGGACATATCAATTATTCTTTTTCTTTTATTTTAAAACTTTAAGATTACCATTTCTTCTTATATTGTACCTGTTACGGTTCCTGAAATAAAGTAGACATTCTATTTTTGCAAATGGATTTTAGAGATTGGGGAGGGCACAATAGATAAAGACAAGCGTCGGCCACGAATGGCTAGTGTGGCCCGCTCTGTTAGTATTTTAAACAAAAATGTTTCTTTACAATGCCATCTATTAAATCATCATGATAATCTAAACTCAATATAAAATTTAGCGAATTTCGAGATTCGGTGGACCTTTCGATCTTCACCATCATGATAATCTAAACTCATACGAAAATTAAGTAATTTTCGCAATTTTCTTGGAGCTTTTGATCGTTACAAACTGGCTATTTACCCGTCTTCATAATAATCAAGACTCATCAAAAAATTTTGAAAATTTTGCGATTTATTGGACAAATATTGGATGATATACATCTCCTATTTAACCGTCTATATACCCTTTTATTTAATCGTCTTTATGACAATCAAAAACTCATAGATGAATTTTTTAAGATTTCGAGATTTTTTGGACCGTTCGATCTACACCCTTTATTTACCCGATTATTTAGACGTCTTCATGACAATCTAAACTCATAATAAAATTGCAGTTTAGCGATTTTTCACCTACCACCTATCGGTTTAAAATATACTTTACTATATATACTACCTACCTAAATATACACAAAAATGTTCATGAAAATCGGTCGATCCGTTTCGGAAGAGTGCGAACACAAACACCGTGACACGAGATTTTTATATAAGCACGATACGGAGAACGCTAAAAAGTGCTCGCAAACGAAAAACTCCATATAAAAAAAAAACGTAAAACTGCTAGTAGTAGTAAAATCCAGCTGAACGTAGTGGCTTTGCCACATAACTATGAATTTTTGGATGGTATGAACAGCTATTCGTGTTTTGTTTGGGGGCCCAAACTAATTATATTTATTTATTGTGACGGTCAGTAGCGAAAAAACTGTCCGAAAAAGACCGAAAGGACCTCAGCAATAGAAATCATTTTTATGCAGCTGACATGGAGAGCCTCCAGCAACAGTCCGCTTTGCAGAAAGAGCTGCTCGGTCCAATGCGGAAAAAGAGCAACTACAGCAATACTTACTTTTATGAAATAAAAACAAATAAATACTGAAAATCTATTACATGAGATTCATATCGCGTCTGGAGAGGCTGTTTCATTTTGCAGCCAAGTGCACAGTTCAAAAGGACAGTTATAACTGTTGGCGCTCATAAGGAAGTTTTTAAAGTTTAGCCTTGAACGATTGTGTAAAAGTACGTTCCGCAAGGGGCATGATGACGAATTATTTCGATGGGCAGCGAATTATGAAGAATTATCATGCAATGCATTCTTTTTAAATGAATTTTGAAATAAGCCGTTTTTGTACCAAAAAAAGGGATATGCTTTTCATGAAATAAAAAATTAAAAATTTTAAGCGACTTGCCCCCAGAATTTTAGGAAAATGTCTTGAATATGTCCTTTCAATCAGCAAATTTAAGAAGAATTTCCTTCGATGTACCGCGAATTATGAAGATTTTATCATGCAAAAACGTCGCGCCGGCCTTTTTGCCGTCTAATAAATGTTTTAACTGCGGGGCAGACTGAGTGGTCTTAAAAAAGGTTGATTCATAAAATTATTGTTGGTGGTCAAGACTTTTAGTGGTCGAAAACCCCAAAAAGATTTGACGAACAACCACATGCAAGACATGATAAGGCTCTGGGATGTTAAGGGCAATTTTACATATTATGGCACCCAAAAATGGGGGAGGAAGTCTCCGCTTCGTTATTCAACGCTTTTTGTCAACGAAAGTTAAGTTTTAAAAGTAGAATTTGTAAAAAAAAGAGTTTTATAGTATCTATCCACAATCCGTTCAAACAAAAAAAAAACTTTAAAAATCTAATGGATGTGGGTTAAGTTTCCATATTTTGGCTGCAACTATGACATAATTTCGAATCAAAAAACGTTTTCCATGTCCCTTAGACCATATAGATCACTTTGTATGTTGCTATTAGACATAAGTCTTAAGTTTGTAAAATTTCAGCATGCTCAAGAAGCACCACACTGCCACCTAGGCTTGTATTAATAAAATTCTAAGGTAAACAAATCTTTTTCAAACGTAATAAGTCAAATTAAAACCTGGAAATGGCCTAATTAACATTTAAATCAGCAAGAAAAAAAATTATTATAATATAGAATTTTTTTGAACCGAACCCTTTTCGACTTTTTCCTGCTCCGGTTCAGGCTCGGATCGGAATTGCCAAAAATTCCAGTGTCTCGACTCCGAACCTGTTTGCAGCCCTGCTTAAAATACATCCTGCAACCTGATTATGGCATTTCAATGGATTTTATTTGCATTTCTTTGCACTGCCTCTACTCGACTACTTGTAGTACTCGAGATCTAAGTACAGAGTTTGGGACTTCAAGTTGTAAGCATCATTAATCAAGTACTGAAACCAGCATACTGCTGATCATCCTCTTCACCCACTTCAAGCATCACTTGCATTATTCTGCGTTTCAGCTTCTTGCGTGAGAGGGGAGTGTTTAAGTTGCGGAATTCGTTGGCTATTAATTCCCCGAAAGCATCCCACTGGTCCCGGCCTGCAGTGACTTGGGTGGGCGGGGGCACAGCAAAAGCTGCAGGTTGTGTTAGATTTTGTAGCGAGTTTGTACCAGTTGCCGATGCGGATGATGGCAACGAGGCGATTGTAGTCGCTGTCGCTGTTATGGCCTCGCATGCTTTCTGATTATCATGGCTTTCGCTAGTGTCTTCAGCACATATCAGCTGTTCCATGTCTTCAAATGGGCATTTAGCAATAGAAGGCGAAGGTTGCGTTTCGACAACCCCGTCCGCGTAGGTATACTCCAGCTTCGTACAAATTTTCTAGTTGAACAAATTTTATAGAATAATTGTTAAGAGCAGTCAAAGGATTTCAAGATTTAGGACGTACTTTGGATAGGGACTGAGGAGTTATCGTTTGATATCCGGGTCTCGGCTCAATTACAGAGCGCAAAAACATCAGAGTTTCAAAATGCTCCCAGCGGCATGTTTTTTCTGGAAGAGGATTTGACTTGACGGTAGCTGCAGTCCCACCAGACTCTTCCAGGCGTCGTTCCAGTTTCTTCAGTTCGGAGTTGAATTGATTGCGTAGGTTGTGCACTTTCTTGCCATAATCGTTCTTTGTGATCCCCAGCGATTGACAGATTGACTCGATGGCTTTGTTGCGACAGTCCTTATTCTTGTACAACTCGGAGTAATGGTTCCATAAACAATCAGATGTGCGATACAGCTCGATTAGTTTGGAAATCTTCTCCCGTGTCCATATCGTTGGTTTGCGTCTCTGTCGAGACTGTCGTTTTGTGTGTGTATGTGCTTCTCCACTCTGCGACATTACTTTTGGATAAGGATTTATCTCTATTGTGTCTGAATAATCATGAGCTATCTTAATGTTTGACAATATTGTGTTTTTTTTGTTGTAATATATCGATATTTTAATTAATAAATACAATAAACAGTTGTTTGAGCTGTGAGATAAACTCTGATTTCACGGCAGTCGCGATGGGAAATTCGTGATGAAAGTATCGATAAATTTTATTACTTTTGCCAAGTGCTGGATAATTTTGTCTGGTGCAGGCAAAAATTTTTAAATGTTTTCGTTAAGAGAATTTATAATAAAATGTAAATAGGCTTGGAAACAGGTTTCTTCATTTCAAATACTGTAGTTCATATCAGTAGAAACACTTTGGCTTTGCTTTGATGTTTAAGAGCTGACTAAACTATTTCGGAATTTGGCTTCTGTGGGCAAATGGTGATTTAGCAGATTTTCCAAAAGCATTTAATTTTCATCCTCACTAGCCAAGTTTTCAATTGTATCCACAACCATCTGCATCTCTGTAATCCCGTAAAGAACGTTATTTTCCATATTGTAGACAAATGTTCAAAATTTTACACCGAAACTCCAATTTAATTTAAACTTAACAAAAAATAGCTGATTGACGTTTGCGAAAAGTTGGTTATCCGGCAGTACTCAATCGTGTACTCGATCTTAGTATCGAATAAGAATAGCTATCGAATATAAAAATCGAGTGCGAAAAGTCGATAGCTTATTTGGGCTTATCGACTCTCCACCCACTCCACTCTTACTCTTCTCTCTCATCACTTGAAATATTATAACAAACGACGAAAATACCTGTCATATTTATTTGATATGCAAGCGCATTTGTTGTCTTGGTTAAAAAATGTGTGAGGCATATGCTAACGCATAGCAATAACCCGTGAACCGTGCTGGCTATGGTGACGAGGGACCACTTCTCAGATATTAACGCGGCCGACGCCCACTAAAACCAGAAGAATTTCCTTTATATGAATTCTGAATAAAAACACCATTCGGGTAATTAATCATGCGGCAGTGCTTAGCCAATTGTACATACATAGTATATGTGGGTATTGTGTGAACTTGCAGAACCTGGATTTGGAGCTACGACGAGCTTCGCGGTCGAGCCAAACGTAAGCGCAATGTCACAAGTAATATCAAACACGCCCACACCCCAAATGCTGACGACATCAACGTTAACGCCTATAGAACCACCACCACCAGCGCCAGTATTTCCGATTTTAGGTGGCGGGGCGCACATAAGCAGCGTACATGAACCAGATGTCATACTACGAGCCTCGACCATTTTCGGTGGTCTCAAGCACGATGCGGCGGAGGCGCCATTGGATCTCGAAAATGTTAATGTACATAATGGAATGGAGACTGAGCACAACCACAGCGAGAATGCGAATGAGGACGCTCTTCAATATGCCGCCAACTCCAAAATTCGCATAATGCCCACCATAAAGCTGCTGGCCACTCCGCATGCGGCCGATCCGAAGCGCAAATTCGTTTGTCCATATGATAATTGCACAAAGAGCTATGGCAAAAGTTCGCATCTTCGCTCCCATCTCACCTGGCACACGGGTATCAAGCCATTTGTATGCAGCGAACCCAAGTGCGGCAAGGGCTTCACGCGATCCGACGAGCTCAATCGGCACCTGCGCACGCATACGGGCGAGAAACCTTTCGAGTGTGTCCAGTGCACCAAGAAGTTCTCGCGCAGCGATCACCTAACAAAGCATCTGGCCACGCATGACAGGCAACTGAAAACCAGCAACACACCGAAACGATCCCCATCGAATAGTTCCCGCTTAAAATCGGCGAAAAAATCAATGGACTCGGAAGTGGATTCGGGGTTTCACTTCATGGCCGTGCTGAGTGGTGGGGGATGTGATGTTAATACGCAGCAACATCAACAGCCACATCCACAGCAGCAACAACAACAACATCCGCCGCAACAGCAACAACAACAGCAGCCTGCAGATATAGTGGGTGTGGGCGGGTTCCAGCACAAACCTCTCAAAATCAAACTGGAACGGCCCGAGCACAGTGACAAATATCAGATTGTTGGCACACCCACACCGCAGCCATCTGAAAGTGGTCAGATGGCCTCCTGCTTCAATACAAAGCCCGAGATGAAGTATGAGCCTACCGACGAAATTGTAAATACACTCTCTCAATTGCCGCCGCAAGATGGCCCTGGCACTTATGGCATGCCTCAGTTCGTGCAGGATCGCCCATTTCGCTGTCGACAGTGCGAGAAGCGGTTTAAGCGGCAGGACGATCTTAACCGGCACATACGAACACACACGGGCGAAAAGCCCTATGCCTGTCCCCAATGCTGTCGGCGATTCGTGCGCAGCGATCATTTGAAAAAGCATCAGCAGACGCATTTAAAAATACGGTAGTTCTTAAGTAGCGACTAAGTTAAGCAGCCAGTGGCATCATCCCAAGTACTAATAGTTGAATCGGGCGAATGTGTTGGGTAACAAACACAGAAACAATACAAATAAAATTGGCAGATGATCGATAAAACCATTAAATTCAGTTGGAAACTTGTTTTTATATGTACTCTCTCATCATTCATACTGCCGATATTCGTATATGGATTATTTATGATTCCTTAAGAGCACGGAAGCATTTTCATTGAATGAGAATCATAGCTAAAGTTAATGTAATGCATCTATACAAAAAAAAATATTTTTTATACTCTTTACCAAAGGTACACAGATATTAAGTTTGTGCAAAAGTTTGTGACAGGGAGAAGGAATCATTTCCGACCATATAAAGTATATATATTCTTGATCAGCATTAACAGCCGAGTCGATATAGCCACGTCCGTCTGTATGAACGCACAGATCTCAGAGATGGTGAGAGAAAGAGATTTGACATGAATGGAACATATATTTCTTATACTTGCAGGCAGATCAAGTTTATTGTCAATTTTTGCCACGTCCCCGCAATTTGGAAAAAACATAATTTCTCCCACAATTTTTGATAATAGATTGTTCGTACCTTCTTACACACACAATCTTTGAGAGAGAGAGAGAGAAACTTAGAGATGAGCGTATAACAGCGTAAAACCAGTGTTTGGAAGTACCTAGGTACATACCTAGTTACATATTTTGTGTAATTTTTACCTTACCTCGGTATTTTCAAATTCGAGTACCTTTTACCTTACCTAGGTCTTAATTTTCATTTATTTTTGTCAATAGGTAAGGTACTTTTCGTACATGATTTTTTTCGCTCCGATTATATCTTACACAGCCGAGACGCTGCTGCGCTCTGTCATATTGAAAAGAAAAGTATCAGGGACCTGTTTGTGGCTTTAACTGGACGTAATGTAAACATTCCGTGTTCAAAAACTATACGATCCTTCTACATAAAAGGAAGGCAGGCTCTCATATAAGCGAGTTCTTAGACGGGTCTGATTTAAATATAGTAATAGAGCGGGATTGTTCGGCTGATGCTGAAATTATTTTTCCAAGGCACTTTAGATGCGCATCACACGCTTTGAACTTAGTTGTTACGAAAGATGCTAACATCAAATAATACCAAATTTCAAAGTCATTATTCAAGCGGCAGCTTGGAATGCTGTTAGCAGATCCACAGTAGAAGCAGATGAAGTTGAGAACATTAGCAGCACCAAATGGAACAGTTTTCATGACAGTATTCAACGAATTTTGGAACTAAAACACAATTTAAAAAGTGTTTGTACAACTTTAAAAAACAATTATTTACAAATGCAGAAATTTATTTTTTCCATGAATTGAATAAACTTACTGACATTTTCGTTAAGGCTATTGATCTTTAATTTAATTTATTTATTCGGCTCTAGCCCAATGCTACAAGATGCTACCTGTTTTTAACGCACTAGTCACAACTTTGCGGGATATTTTCTGACTTCAATGCTTGAATAATTTGGCAAAGATCTTTGCTTTACATCAGCGGTGGGCACGCCCTTGCTCCCATTGCTCCGAGATTTTTGTCAGACAGTCTCATAATAAAATGCGTTGCAATTAATTAGCTTCGAAGTGTGAACTACAAGAAAGCCCATGCGAATCAGAGCATGGCGCATGCAAGACGCACCCACAGAGGGCGCAACAGGTGCATTTTGCGCGATCGAAACTCGCTGAAAACCTTTGTTTTGTCTGTCACCACCGCTGCTTTAAATTGAATAATGCCAAATAAAAACATCAAAAATGCAAAGTGTTTTGAAGATTGGCTTGTCAAAGAAATTACGGAAAATTTGGAAACTGTTGTCAATGAGAGTTCAAACACAAAGGATTCTGAAGACTTTTACGACACCAGTAATGGAAGATTGAATGAAACTGAGAATTGTTATGAAAATTCTAATATTGAATTGCAAGTCTTAACTTATCTGCCTATTATAGCAAATCTTTTGAATATATACCTTAAGTAGTAAAAAATTTGCATTGTTTTTATAAGTATATTACAACAATTGATGAACCATGCTTTTAAATTTAAAATCACCTTTTTTTGTACCTTTACCTTTACCTAAGTACTGGAAATTCCGGATACCTTTAACCTTACCTAGGTATATTTTTTGACATTTACCTTGTACCTTACTTAGTTAAGAAAATTGGGTACCTTTCCAATCACTGCGTATAACACGTAGAGCGCATAACGAGCATTAACTGATGCAGAGTATCAGGGCTTGACCGACTTTCTCACGTGTTTTTTATTTCCAATTTGCTGTTGATCCAAATGAAATAAAAATCTCACAAAACCAGATTTTCGGCTCAAAGTTTAGATGTAGCCACCTCAGCTGGTACATGCCGATCCTCTAGCTTTTACCATCTCTGAGATCTATTTGTTTAGAGGGACATTTCTATATCGACTCGACTGTTGATGCGGATCAAGAATATACATTCTTCAAGTGCTCGAAGAAGCTTCCTTGTGGCTATACCATACATTTGGACAAACTTTTTATAACCTTTGTACCTCTGGCAGAGTCGGTGTATTGGTACCTTAAAGAAAATAAAAACATGGACATGGAAAAAACATGGAAACTGGGTCATCCTGATTCCAAATCAGCTATCAGTTTTTCTACATCACCATCACACTAGCGACATTTCTAATTATTCGGCCAATATGTACGGAAAAGTCTGTCTGCTTACCACTTAAAATGATACTCCATACATCATTACTACGTACAATCAATTTCGATCTTAACGTCGCCTAATAGCTAAAATCTCAATTTTCGTACAAAAATCTTTCTGCTTGAATAAATTTATAAAATGTAATCTTCAACTAAAGGATGGAGGAAAAGACACACACTCTTTTTCTTTTTTACACAGCCCAAAGGGCCAAAAGCCTAGCTTTTCTGAATCTGAATGCACAATAGAGAGGGCCTTATGTACATTGTCTGAGGCAAAATCGAACTCGGACAATCGAACTTACTTAAGATGAGTATGACACACGTACTTTGTTGAGTCTATTATACTTATTAGCGAACCCCCTTTTTTGCTTATTGGAACCGAGACCGGAGGCGGCCGGTATGTAATTCTGCAAGGTGATCGCAATGGATTTCTTTGATGCTCGTGTTAACTTGCTAGTTTTATTCAAATTTTTAGAAACCATTTACTCTGATTGAGCCAAATTTTACACAAATGCTCAATCGATCCTAAGCTCCTAGATTAGGATCAGACTAGTAAATTTCACAAGAGTTTGATTTTGCAGCGAATAGTCATTCGAAGTGGTAGTTGTGGCGTTTGGTTTGCATGAATTGACTACACCAAATACAACAACTTCAGTAGGATGGTATTGTTGGCGGTACAAAATGTTGCATACAAAAATCCACAAACAAAGATAAAGTCTTAAGGTCAGGTTTTCAGATCGCCCCTGTCCTATAGAAACTGCATTTGAATTTAAAGCTTATGAACAGTAGGACTCGATGTGACATGTCCTAGTGGTTTATTCATGTATTTCTATGTTAAGTGTACTCAATTTGTCGATCGCGTAATATTTGGAGGGACATAAAAGGTGTCCACAGCCTTTGGCTTCTTTTTCTTGCCGAACCAGCGCTTTGGATAATAAGTTTTCTTTTTATAGATTTGAATATCAATATCCTCCTTGTTCTCAAAGAACCAAAGATTTTGACGTTTCGTTTCCAGCTTGTCCAATGTGTTTTGTATGTTCTCGACACGTTCGTGCAAATCCTGAATGTCGTGTTGTTTCTGGACAGCAATTTGGTAGTTTTTGGCCCATTCCTGGTATGTTTCTGCGTACTCAGCCAACAGTTTTGGTTCGAGTTTCTGAACAGAAAGTTTTACACTAGCATCCAACAGTTCGTCAATGGATTTGGTGTGCGTCGCGGATTTATCAAGTGTTTGTTGCAACAATTGGAGAAATTCGTCGGACTGCTCCACTTTAAGGCTTTCAATTATGGTCTGACACAGTTGCAGTATTTCTTTGTGAAAGACGTTCGAACTCTGAGCTAGGAACTTGCTGCCATCAGTCAACTGGCCAGTTAAGACGAACCCCAGCAGGGCAATGTTGCTTTTTAGTTCTGATAGATTGTCGTTATTAGAGGTTAACTTAATCATGGCTCGTCCTAGCAGCTTTTCCTCCGTATTGGTTGTTGGATCCTCGACATAATTTCGAATGAATTTAACACGAACTTTTTCCTGAGGAGGAATTGCGGTTAATAAGAGTATGTACTTGGTTTTAAATGTACCCACCACTTCGGCAGAAGAAGAAACATTTTTATCCTGATTGGAAGGCAAAGGCGTGTAGTTTTTCATAAATGCGTAGAATGATTGAAGCGACAGTGCCTCCATCAGTTCGCTGTTGCATAAGCCTCGTTCCACCAGAAGAGCAGCCACCTGAGCTGCTTCGAGGGCGAGGCCCTGATGCAACAAAGTGTCAATTAAATGGCAACCGGAAAACTGGTCAACAAATAGACCATATTGCGTGGGGCTTCTAAGGACGGCTATTGCCTCCTGCGGACTCGTGGATTCCAATAATTGCTTCACTAAAATACTCGGCCATAATGGCACAGTGGTGCACTCCTTTTGTTGCCTGCCGAAAAATGATGAAAAGTCTAGGTCAACCATTCCATAGTGTAAGATATGCCAATTCACCTGAGCTTAGCCAGCTGGTCCAATAAATCCATTTGTCTATGATCTGGATTAACAAATAGATCCAAGTCTAAATTCTTCAAAGCAACTGGATTGGGTAACTTCGATGGGCCATGATTTGCCACATTGTTGAAGTCATTTGAAAAGTACGACATGCATCTTCTACGGGGAAGCAGGCTGCAGATCCGCGACCGGAGCATTTTTACTTAATAATAATTACCTAACCTCGATTTTTGTAAACAATTAACCTTAGAAGTGGTTAGTTGAGTGTGACCGCAATTCGCGTACTTGAAAATACCAAATAAAATGAGCTAGTAGGGCCACTTGAACGCGTTAAGATAATTTTTTTGGAAATTTTGATGAAAAATTGGTTAAATTGGCCAAATTAGCGAACTTCAGGCCCAGTTTTGCTCAAACTATTAGTTGAAATCTGTAATCATTGCTCTTTAGCGAAATTTACATCAAAATTTCCTAAAAAGTTTTTCAAATTATTTGCCTGAATTTGAACTGGTTCAGCAAATGGTATCGATACTTCGATGTGTAATCGGTCTGGCTGTTTATATGTTTAGCGGTGGATTTGTTGATTGCCTAAAATTTATTGTTATATTTGCCGAGACATGTGCGACTTTGACGCCCTGTGGAGTGATGTGTTGAAAATATTCCCCGTGCTTGGCAGTGGAGTGAGTCTTGATAACTATGTTGCTACCCAATGTCATACAACTTGTATATCTTTCAGATTGCTGCTGGCCCCGTCCAACCGGTGGAAGACGATGTGTACGAAAATGTATGCCGGCACCTTTCCAATTTGGGTAGCGTCGACACGTTGACTGCCCTGATCGATTTGGAAACCCAGTCAGCAATTAGAAATGTTCTTGTCCCAACGTTCTGGAAACATTTCTATGCTGGTATTGCTCAGTCGGAGGTGCATGACGCTCCGAAGACCGAGCAAACGGCGGCTGAAAGAAACAGATTGTTTTCCCAGTTCATCGAAGCAATTAATGAACTGCACGATGCTTATCAGTGTCTGCAGCAGATCAAACCCCGGCTATTGGTATTGAACGAAAGAGCAAAGGCAAATGGAAACGGTTCTTCCTCCGCAGATACTTGCTCAATTAAATTGATGCAAGAAGATGGAATTAAAACTTTTTTGCGAGATGCACTGCTGGCACAACTACCACCAACTTTTAGTGTGATTGTGGAGGCCTTTTATTGGGTACACTTCAGGCTTTTCACTAAGGACGCGCATCTAACCTCAACCACAATCGGTAATTGGAATTGTTACGTTGGTTTCTTCTTATATGATAATTTGTTTATTCTTAGATTCTGATGTATTCGATGAGCTTCCGTGCGCTGGCTGCAATTTCGATTTGGAACAATGCTGCTGCCAGCGACTTACGGATATGGTGAATAAGACCAATTTGAAGCTGTTCGAGATGAATTTAATAGATCGCCTGGCCGGCAGCGCCTTGACCGTTCTGATTAAGCAAAAAATAAAAGAGCACATCAATGACACTTGCTTGGGAATTTTTGATAGGAGTCACCTGAAGCAACTTGAAACGGTAAGGAAAGTACATTTATCAGCCATGCTCCCACTCCAAATTTGTTCCAAAAAGCCGTTTTGAAGTCGAAAAAGTTTTCGAAAAGTGAAAATGGGGGCATGGGTGTATAACAGGGTTCCATAAGAAGAGAGGCCAGAAAATGTGTGCCGGGGAAAAGGAAATATCTCGTGACGCTGGCGATTGACTTTCAGACGTTCAGTGAGGAATGATTTCGGCAAGCATTCGGCTCTTGTGAATGTAAATTACCGAATGCGTTTGGACCCCAGCGGCTTTGGCAGGCGAACTCTACTGCAGGGGTGCCCAAGCCCATTCCGCAAGCCACGCATTCGTTACTGTTTTAAGCTTACATAAAGCAATAACAAATTCATATGTGTGCTCTCATCTCTCTCTTTCCGAGCGAAGGTTTTGTTGTTGGCGCGTGCAGACCTGCAACAACAATTTCATATGTGTCTCTCTTCTCTCTCTCCCTCCGCCTAGGAGACAGGACAATGTTGCTTATGCGTAGTCAGCGATAATCTCGCGCGCGTGTGCCTGAGACAGCAACGACCACACACACACACACACAAAAATCGGGTTTCTCTTTCTATTCCTTGTGGTTGTTCCTGCTTCAGATGTATTTTCTGCATTTGTATTTGTTTTTACGCGGCCGTAAGCTCATTCTGTGCACCCCTGCACTACTGTATAATAAAACCAAAAGTTATCTTCGGTCTGCCACAGATTATATACTTTTTCCTATCGCTTAGCGTGCTCAGTGCACTTACGCCCGCATTTAAATTCACCTGATTTTGCCGGGGCACTTATCAAGCCGTTTTTTTTAAATAAACTTTTTGATTCCATTTTCAATTTTCATTCTCATTTTTTTCATCAAAAATGAGTGATTAATATGTATTAAATCCCCCAACGAGAAAACGTCAAAGACTTGAAATGTCTCGTTGAAGAAGTTGGAGGATCGAATCTGAAAATATATATTTTAGAATTGTCTTGAAAATCAGCTTGCTAATCAAAATACAATTCTGTTTAAAAAACAATTAGGAACCGAACAATTTTAATGTCACGAAGTTAGGTTTATTAGCTGGAACCGCTTAGTATCAGGTGGATCCCCCTTAAGTGGTATTTTTTATGAACCGATTCAATTATATCCTGAAACTAGCGCGACAAGTCACATTCTCACTTAGGCCTCATGGTCCCATTGCAATGCCATATGTATTAGCTAAGTGAGTCAACTCACTCAAATTGCTCACTTATTCAGTTTTTCACTTGTTCGTTTTCAGTTGTTCCTGTGCTAAGGTCTATGCCGAAAGTTTGTGTGAGCGCACGATTTTTTATTTTGCCGACGGGATTTTAAAGGGGTGGGTTCCTCTAGCCCTGGTCGCTTTATTGTTTTTTTATGTTGTTTCTGAATGTCTTTTTTTTTTTGTTCTACACACCTACATAATTTGTCTAAATGTGCTTCGTTTACTCTCGCGCTCAGTCTCCCGCTCTCTCTCTCTCTCTCGCGCTCTTAGCAAAAGCGCTTAGTTCAAAATGTTGGCTGAGCGCCATACCTGTTATAGTTCTATCATGGTACAGCAGCCCACAACACAAAGAGCAAGGGAGACTTAACAGCTCACAGAACAAGAGATACAGAAAAGCTCACAGAGAAAGGCAGACAGAACGACCTGCGATTTATTTAAGTTCCCCCTAGATGGGCAAAATCTTGTACTGTGCTTCGGAAGACAGTAAGCTGGAATGCTTAATGTATACTATATCATTTTTGTTGAACCAAACTCAAAATTTAGGTTTGGAACGGTTTTAGGTACAGCTATTATTTTTATAACCTTGCAAAGGGTTTGATAATTTTGCCAGACGTTTGCAACGCATAGAAATATTTATTTCCGACCCCATAAAATATATATATTCTTGATCAGGGCGACGAGCTGATTCGATTGAGCTTTGTCCGTCCGTCGGTCTGTCTGTTTCTACGCAAACTACTCTCTTAGTTTTAAAGCTATCGAGCTGAAACGTTAAACAGAGTCTAATTTTTACTGCACGCTGCTAATATGTCGCAACCGACCGGATCGGTTGACTATATCTTATAGCTGCCATTGAAACCATATGTCAAAAAATGAGTCTTGGTCAGAAACACTTTTTATACCCGTTACTCGTAGAGTAAAAGGGTATACTAAAGTCGTGCAAATGTATGTAACAGGCAGAAGGAATCATTTCCGACCATATAAAGTATATATATTCTTGATCAGCATCAACAGCCGAGTTGATATAGACATGTCCGTCTGTCCGTCTGTCCGTCCGTCAGTCTGTCTGTATGAACACCTAGATCTCAGAGACTAGAAGAGCTAGAGCAACCAATTTTGAAATGTAGACTCCTATTGTCTGCACGCAGATCAAGTTTATTTCAAATTTTTGCCACGCCCACCCCCGCCCCCACAATAAAAAATGTTGAATATCTCCCACATTTTTTGAGATATCGATCTCAAATTTAAAATGTACATTTATATTCGCAACGTCTATGATTTTCATCAAGATCGGATGATAAATAACCGAGTTAAGAAAATGTTGCATACTTTTCGGCTGACCCACCTCAGGCATACAGGAAGGCTATTAAACATTTGTTTCCATGAGTAACGGGTATATCGAAGTCGGTTAGAGCCGACTTAAACTTACGCTCTCGTTTGTTTTCAATGTTGACGTCTCCAAATTCAGCCATTGTTAATATAAGGTAGTCAAAAAAGTCTTGCGGTATTTTTATTGAATTTTCAATTGTTCATAAAATTGGTTATAGTAATGCGATTTAAGTCAAATATGCGCCGTTTTGTTCGATGACGAGTTCCCAACGAGATGCCAACTTCATAATGCCCCTCTTATAGAAGCTCGCTTTCCTATTGGCAAAAAACTCGGAGAGCCAATTTTCACAGGACTCTCTTGTGGCCAACTTCCAAATAGGTGGTAATCACTTGGTGCGAGATCCGGACTATACGGTGGATGCAAAAGAACCTCCCATCCGAGCTCCAGGAGCTTCTGGCGCGTCACCAAAGATGTGTGTGGCCTGGCGTTGTCCTGATGGAAGACAATTCGGCCTCTGTTGATCAAAGATGGCCTCTTCTGCATGAGTGCTGCATTCAAGCGGTCCAGTTGTTGGCAGTACAGGTCCGAATTGAGCGTTTGGCCATAGTGGAGCAGCTCATAGTGGATGATTCCCTGCCAATCCCACCAAACACACAGAAGAACCTTCCTGGCCGTCAATCCAGGATTGGCCACCGTCTGGCCAGCTTCACCGCTTTTCGACCACGACCGTTTGCGCTTCACGTTGTCGTAAGTGACACACTTTTCATCGCCAGTCACCATCCGCTTCAAAAACGGGTCGATTTTGTTGCGATTCAGAAGCGATTCGCATGCATCCATACGGGCAAAAATGTTTTTTTGCGTCAAGTCGTGTATCACCCATACATCGAGCTTCTTTTTGAATACAAGCTTCTTCAAATGGTTTATAACGGTTTGATGACTCATGCCCAGCTCTTGGCCGATGCTACGGCTGCTACTATGCCGGTCTCTTTCGATCAATTCAGCGATTTTATCGCAATTTTCGACGACAGGCCTTCAGGACCGTGGAGCATCTTCGATCACCTCTGCACCAGAACTAAAACGTTGAAACCATCGTTGTGCGGTGGAAATGGAAACTGTATCGGGTCCATAAACTGCACAAATTTTATTGGCAGCATGAGATGCATTTTTGCCTTTATCGTAGTAGTACTGTAAAATATGCCGTATTTTCTCTTTATTTTGCTCCATGTTTGCGACGCTAT
Organism: Lordiphosa magnipectinata; assembly: GCA_037044535.1. NCBI lineage: Eukaryota > Metazoa > Arthropoda > Insecta > Diptera > Drosophilidae > Lordiphosa > Lordiphosa magnipectinata. The sequence continues at coordinate 59,617 of JBAMBO010001452.1, forward strand.
AACTCACGAACGACTAAAAACAAACAACAATAAATCAAACACGTGTTAGCGCGTGAAAAGAGCTTTCCAAAAAGCTGCAGCGTGAACCGATGCGACGAATACAACTAGAACTACGCGCTTGCAAAGACAAGCTTGCGGAAATACCGCAAGACTTTTTTGACCTTATAGACCTTATATGTCGCAACCGACCGGATCGGTTGACTATATCTTATAACTGCCATTGAAACCATATGTCAAAAAATGAGTCTTGGTCAGAAACACTTTTTTGTTTTCAATTTTGACGTCTCCAAATTCAGCCATTGTTAATATTATATGCTTTTACACAGATTTGCAAAGTTTGGTCAAAATCGGATGACTTTATCTTACAGCTGCCATAGGACCAATCGGTCGAAAAATGGGTCTTAGTTAGAAAAACATTTTTGTTTTCAATATTAGAGGCCCTAACTAGAACAATACTAATATTGCATGCTTTCACACAGATTTGCAAAATTTGGTTAAAATCGGATGACTAAATCTTATAGCTGCCATAGGAAACATCGGTCGAACAATGTGTCTTAGTGAAAAAAATTGGAATGTTAACGTCCTCAAACTCGGCAATTACTAATATTTAATGGTTTCACACAGATTTTTCAATTTTGGTCAAAATCGGATGACTATATCTTACAGCTCCCATAGAACCGATCGGTCGGAAAATGAGTCTTAGTAAGAAAAACTTTTTTGTTTTCAATGTAAAAGTCCCTTAAATCGGTCAATACTAATATTACATGCTTTCAAACAGATTTGCAAAATTTGGTCAAAATCGGATGACTAAATCTTATAGCTGCCATAGGAACCATCGGTCGAAAAAAGGGTCTTTGGGAGAAAAACTTGTTGGTTTTCAATGTTAACGTCCCCAAACTCGGCAATTACTAATATTAAATGCTTTCACACAGATTTTGAAATTTTGGTCAAAATCGGATGACTATATCTTACAGCTGCCATAGGACCGATCGGTCGGAAAATGAGTCTTAGTGAGAAAAACTATTTTGTTTTCAATTTTATCGCTCACTTAAGCTCAGCGATTGTTAATTTGATATGTTTTCAAAAAGATTCGTGAAATTCGGTCGAAATCAGATTACTATCGGACGGAAAATTGGGTTTAGTTAGAAAAAAGCGTTCTTAAACTCTGATATTTCAAAAACAGCATTTGCAAGGGTATAAAAACTTCAGCACAGACCAAGTGAGAAGGGACTTCTCGTTAAAAAATGGTTCGGTTCAAGCTTCGCTTCTCAGTAAAATCAAACTTCCGGATTCGAAGATAAACCTTAAAAAATTTTTACCCAAGGCTTATGAACGAGTATTTTTTTCTTATTCTTACAGTGGTTAAACGACGTTATCATCACCTGGCTGACTAGCATTTTCACCATATGGAAAAATAAAGAAAATACTGATGAGATAGAAATTCCTGCATCCCTGCAAGCATTTAAAGTAAAGCTGACCTATTTCATGTACGAAACTTTTGCTCAAAACGTAATAAGTCAGTTTTTCAGTATTATTATCGGTAAGTTCAAACTTAACCAAATTTTACACAAACATTTTTCTTAAATGTCGACTCGTTTTGACAATTTAGATTACCCAGACTCCACACCTGCAATAGATGATCTTAAGATTTGCATGGAAAAAATCGATATGAGAGTATATTTAACTGAATCATTAAGAAATTCATTGGAGGCTAGGATTCTTCATCCTGGGGTAAACACCATGGATATATTAACTGGATATGTTGCGGCCATTAAGGCTATTCGTCATCTGGACAACACGGGAGTGATACTGGAAATGGTTACTGCACCCATCAAGGATTATCTCCGCAAGCGTAATGACACCGTTCGGCGTGTCGTCACGGGTCTGACTGAAGAAGGACCCACGGATTTGTCTGAAGAATTGGCCAAAGGGGAATCAATTAAGGATGGCAAAGAGTCCGGCACCGATGAGTTTAGCAATTGGGAAAACTGGGAGCCAGATCCTTTTGGCATTGACCCCAATGTAATGCGTTACAACAGTTCGAAAATAATGAGATCTGCCGACATTATATCAATGGTGGTAGACATCTATGGAAGCAAAGAGCTTTTTATGGTCGAGTATAGAAATTTGATGGCCGACAGGCTTTTGTCTCAGCTTGATTTTAATTCGGAAAAGGAAATTCGAAATTTGGAACTGTTGAAGATTCGGTTTGGCGAATCGCTTCTGCATAGCTGCGAAGTGATGTTAAAAGACGTTACCGACTCAAAGCGTATCAATGCACACATTCACGGTGACGGCAACTGCAACTCGAGTGAGTGAACAATTCTTGGCAAATTGGACAAAGTTCACAACTTATTTACATTTTAGGCGGTCAATTGTTTGACATCTCTTCTCTAATTGTCTCGGCCCAATTTTGGCCATCGTTCAATAAGGAGAGTCTTCAGTTGCCCGAAGAGATGGAGAATGAGTTTAAGAAATATACTAAGGCTTATGAAGCGTACAAGGGGAATCGTACGCTCAACTGGCGAACTGTAACTGGACGAGTAAATATTGTCATCGAAATTGGGGACCGAACATTGGAGATGTCTGTGCCACCAACGCAGGCAGTTATAATATATCACTTTCAGAACAAAAGTAATTATTTATATTTTTTGTTTGGTTTGAAGTGCATTCTATGAATACATATCTATCTATCTATCTATATCTATTATAGCCGAATGGTGTCTCGAGGAGCTAAGCACACTTACCAAAGTCCCTCCATCCGTGCTGCGACGTCGTATAAGTTTTTGGCAAAATCATGGCCTAATTACCGAATCATCGCCCGGAATTTTTACACTATTGGAGAAGGAGTCTGAGAAATCACAGTTTGAAGAAATGAGCATAACAGACGCGGATGAGGAGGATTTGGAATCTGCAATGGCATCTGCCAGTGATCAGAGGGAGGAAGAACTCCAGGTAAAGTCTATCAACATACAGCCAGAGGTTTGGTTGTGCATCATTGCTATTGTTTTTAATTATCTTATTTATTTTATAAGGTATTCTGGTCCTACATAGTTGGCATGCTCACAAACTTGGATTCCATGCCAATTTCCAGAATCCATCAGATGCTAAAACTATTCGCTTCTCACAGTGGAGGTGTCGAATTCACTCAGGAGGAGTTAAAACACTTTTTACAGCGAAAAGTTCGTGAGCATAAACTTCTATTTTCCGGAGGAGTTTATCAATTGGCTAAATAACTCCATCTGTATTATTGTAAACGTCCTTTTCTCCAATAAAAGTGCGTAAGCATAGCGCGAAAATATAGCGAAGGCAAAGGAATTCAGCGAAAAACTAATCTATTTTAATTGTTAAAGCGGCCGAAGAGAGTTACACTAAGCAAAGACAAACATATAGACGCCTAATTACCACAAATATTCCATGTATGTAGGATAGATGGCACACTGTGTACTAGAGGTGCGCGCGTCAAGTGAATTGGAACTTGTCACGACATGGTCGTGAGCAAACACGGAGAGTTTCGTGCATGAGCGTCCGAGATCCGTGCGTGTTTCGTAAGGGAATGAAAGTCATGAATTACTTAGGAAATTCGAATTACATCAAGTTTCCTGTAGAAAAAGTATATGAAATATTTTAAAAATATGTCGTGCTTTTAATACCCTTGTAGATAAAATTGTAAATTGGTATGGTATATTAAAATTGTCCAGATGTTTGTAAAGCATAGAAGGAATCATCTCCGACCATATAAAGTATATATATTCTTGATCAGCATGACGAGCTGAGTCGATTGAGCTTTGTCCGTCTGTCTGTTTCTACGCAAACTAGTCCCTCAGTTTTTAAGCTATTGCTCGAACTTGAACTCTCTTGAAGACTCGACCACGATCCTAACGTTGCGTTACATATTATAAACCTATCATTCTTTGTAACATTAAATCGTTAGCCTTTGTCGCCTATGTCGTAAACTTGTCACCTTATGTAATAGTATTAAATATTAATAGCCACAGTGACGACAGTGACAACAGACACACCACTTGAAAAGGATCAACCATGGGAACCACTTGAAAAGGTCATCCGGTCCGCACCACGAAACGAAATGACATCTCACCTCTGACTATTCACAGCGTGCTCTTTGCTCAATCAATGAGTTTTTTTCTGGTTGCTTTGTTCATCTGTTTTCATGAGACACTTTCCTTGGCAGAATTTGTCGAAAGTGTCTTCTAAGCATGTGTGTGTGCCTCAGTAAACTGTAGGTGTGTATGCATGTTTCTACAGAAAGGCAAAACAAAACGTTAACATTGACGCAGTTGATTGTTGACTATAAAGTGCAAAGGTCGTCAAATTAATAATAAAGTGCATTTTTTTTTTTAAATATGACAAGACTTTTAATAAATCGCTATGCAGCTTATGTGGGATAAAATTATCGGGCCACAATTATACAATATACACATCTGATCATATTAATAGGTACACACCGGAATTTTTTAATTATAGATGGTTTTTTCGTACTTTTAGTGTTGACAACTTTTTAATTTTTGGTTTTTTGTTGTTGTCAATGTCTGGCCACACTGTGACCAAGAGTTGAAAGAGGGGCTGCCCCGTATGTCAAAGCTTTTCTATAAATTGCGAGTCCACCACACATTTCGCCTGATCATAATAATAGATACAGTCTCCGTTTCTCACAAGTATCAAGTGAATAATTTTGTAATCAGTGATCTTTTGGTAACTAAAGGTAAATTAAGTATAGCTCCTGTCAATACAGAAAATTAAATAATTATTTTTTTCAGAAAAAATGGGTCGAAATTCTCATTGTACTAAAGAAGAAGCTCGATTGGTTCTTAGTCTGAGAAAAGAAGGCAAATCTTTACGAGCCATCGCCAAATTAATGACCAGGTCTCATAATTTTGTTAAAAATGCATTAGAAAGAAAACCAAACAGGAAACCCGTGGAAGGCCACAAAAAACAACAGAAACCCTTGACCACTACATAGTAACTTTGAGCAAAAAGGACATATTTAAGTCATCGAAGGCTATTGCAGCCGAAATTGGGAATTCAGTTAGTGCTCCAACTATCCGAAGACGACTACAAGATGCCAACCTACCAGGAAGAGGTGCCAGAAAAGTCCCACTTATGCGCAAAAAAAATATCACCATGAGGCAAACTTTTGCAAGGGACCACAAAGACTGGGTAGGATGCACCGGGGAGAAAAAATGGAGAAACATATTATGGAGCGATAAAACCAAGATTAATTTGTTTGGGAATGACTGTGAAAGGAATGTTCGACGCCCTAATGGAAAGGAATTCCATCAACGGTTTACAAAAAAAAACAGTCAAACATGGAGGTGGCAATATAATGGTATGGGGTTGCTTCTCCTGGTACGGCGTAGGTCCAATTTATCAGACTAAGAACAAAATGAATGCTGAAGAGTACACATCCATATTGGAAACAGTTATGGTACCGTTCGCTGAGGAAAATATGCCATTACGTTTGGTATTTCAGCAAGAAAATGATCCTAAACACACATCAAGGCTGTTATCTAAATTTTTCGAGGACCAAAAAGTTGACGTTCTGAAGTGGCCAAGCCAATCCACCGACCTCAACCCCATTGAAAACGTGCGGGGAGACTTAAAAAATAAATTGGCAAAGCATTCATTTTAAAATAAACAAACATTATGGGAAGGTGTCCAAAAACTGTGGTATGAGACACCAGTAGAGACCTGCCAGGCTCTTATTAAAACTATGCCAAAAAGAATAGCAGTAGTGGGCAAAAATAGAGGTGGATACACTGGATACTAAGTTAGGAAATACTAATTCACCTAAAAAAAGAACACAAAATGGAAATAATAATTTTTTTTCTTACCAACACATGAAGTGTACCTATTATTATGATCACACTGAAAACGTATCTGAAACACAATATGATCTCTTTTATGTTATATTATTATTCTATGTTACAATTAAGTTTATTTCATTAAAAACAAATAGTTTAAGAACCAATGAGAACAAATTTTAAGTTTGAAACAATGAATAAAACTGTTTTCTGTTACCTTAAAGTCAGGGTTGATGTGTGTACCTATTAATATGATCAGGTGTGTATAATATAATATTACAAATTTGAGGCGGCATTTGACGGCTAAACATCTGGAAGTACTCGGTAATGAGGTCAACGAGTACACCCGTGTGTAAAAAATGAAAAAATAAGGAAAATAGCCTACGAGGCCAATGAAGAGACAATAATAGCGTCTATCATAAAAATTGTTATTACTGACAGCAGACCATTTTTACTGTTAGACTGCGAAGTGTTTCGCGAAATTTTAAACCCAATATATAATGCCCTGCAAATGGCTCCAATAACCTCGAGAAATATTATGGATCATGTACGAGTGAAAGAGCTGTCCATAAATGCGGTTATAAAGGTTAGGTTTAAACGCAAGTTCATATAGATTAATATTGATGTTTCGACCAGACTGGAGAAATCAGTCCAAGGAATTAATTTGCAATTAATAAATTCGACGTTGTTAAAAACTGAGATTGTCGTGAAAACGCTTAGGATGATCCAGTTGTTTTAGTCGCGTACTGAACTGTACATAAAAAATAAATCATGGAGATTATCCAGTAGCTTGCCATCGAGCTGGATCAGATTTTTAGGTAAACGGCTAATCAAACTTAATTTGCTGTACTACCTATATGATGCTTAAAAATAAGCATTTAAAAGATTAGACATCGAATTTCGCATAATTTCAAACAGATTTTAATCCTAGTATGCCATGGTGATTATGTAACACAACAACAAAAAAACACTTTGCTCGGACACTTGGCTCGATTTGCTCAGTTGCTTATGCTCAGCTGCTGACAGCTGAACGAAGTTATCCCCATCAAACTGTTATACTTAAACAGTTTCGTGTGTTCTCTCATCGATAACTATGAAACAGAAAACACGAGTAAAGCAAAATCTAGTGTTCTGTTGAGAGAGTGAGCGAGTCTGTTAAATGTTTCCCCGTCATTTTGGTGAGCAGACAACATTTAAAAATTTGGTTGAGCATATTTTGCGAGCTCTGATTTATACACACGCAGCTATCTTACAAATACTGCCCTAGTTAAGTTAGAAGAAAAGGGATGATACATTCTAAATAAAAGATAGCACGCTCACACTGAGCGTGTCAGTACAAATTAAATCTTACAACCGTGCTCATCTAAAAGTGTATAAGTCTATACAGCTATCGAGCTGAAATTTTGCACAGTCTTCTTTTGACTGCACGCTGCTAATATGTCGGAACCGCCAGGATCGAATGACTACTTCTTGTAGCTGCCATAAAGACTATCGTTCGAAAAATGGGTTTTTGTGAGAAAAACTTGTTTGTTTTCAATGTTAGCGTTCTTAAACTCGGTCATTATCAAAATTAAATGTTTTCAAACTGATCTGCGAAGTTTGTTCGAAATCGCTAACCTTTGGAGCAAGCTTTTTCATGTGTATTAAAACTTCGGCACAGACGAAGTTAGCTTTCCTTTCTCGTTTTGTATATTTTTTGATATAACACATTATTGAGAACATTGACTGACAGCTGTATGAAGTTAGATAATGCCAGTGTGAATTTCCATTTCACATCGTCATCAAAATTCCATTCGTTCCTCTAATATATGCTTAGCGCCGTTTTCCCATGTTCCTGTCTTTGCAAATCTAGGTGGATTTGGTGAATTTGTATTGCTCATTTTGAGCATGAGCTAAAGCTAAGCAAATGCGGAAAATCCACCTAGATTTGCAAAAACATGTTCGTAGTGTTTGGAAGTACCTAGGTACATACCTAGATACATATTTTGTGTACCTTTTACCTTACCTCGGTATTTTCAAATTCGAGTACCTTACACCTTACCTAGGTTTTCATTTTCATTTACCTTATCAATAGGTAAGGTACTGAGACTTTCCATACGCTCCATGTTAAAAAGAAAAGTTTCAGGAACCTGTTTGTGGCTTTCGCTGGACGTCCGGTAAACATACCCTGTGCAAAAACTGTACGAGCCATGCTAGATAAGAGTAACTCGGACTATTAGAAGTGCTCCCATTTTCACTTTTGAAAAAAATTTTGAGATTTTAATACCAATTTTGTACTGAAAACCGGAGCGCGGCTGTATAAGAAAAATATCTCTGGTATTTTTCAAAATACTAATTTTATTAGCTGATATCTGGAGTTGCGCAATAACAAAAGCTACTTTGATATAACTTGCCACTATATAGGTATAGATAGCAATCTACCTCGATTCTCCCCACACACATGAAATACTTGCTACTATATCAGCTGAAGTTCATAGCAAATACGGAGTCCGATTTAAAGGTAATGAACCAGAACAGTTCAGCTGTTGCTGAAATTATTTTGCCAATGCACTTTGGATGTGCATCACACACTTTAAACTTAGTTGTCGCGAAAGATGCTGAACAGGCTCTACAATTCTTCCTTATCGAAAGCAATGGCAATTTGGAATGCTGATAACAGATCCACAGTAACAGCAGATGAAGTTACGAAAATTTGTAAGCTAAAATTAATAGCTCTTTGCGCCACAAGATGGAACAGTTTTCATGCCATCATTAAATAATGTTACTGACATTTTCGCTAAGGCTATTGATCTTTTGCAGGGATAATCTAGTTGTTATTTAGGATTTTCCCGCCTATTTTACTTCTAGTAATACATAAACTTAAATGCTTGAATAAATTGAAATATTGAGATCCACTTAAAGATGCTCTTAAAAAATGAGTTTTTAAACGATTTTCTTTAATTGAAAACTTGACTTCGAGCGAGACAAAGACTTTGGTTTTGTCCACTATGGTACTTCCAAAATTTAAATTGAACCATATTAAAACAACTAAATTGTAAAGTGTTTGAAAGATTGGCTTGTTGAAGAAATTATGGACAATTTTGAAACTGTTGGCAATGAGAGTTCAAATATAAAGGATTCTGAAGACTTTTAAGAAACAGACAATTTGACAAAGTATTTTAAGTTGTTGTTGTGTTAAAAAGTCGAGATATAGATCGAGCATATAAGAGACATTTTAATAATAAAACATCATATAAAATCACAATATTCCATTCTTTTACCATTCTTTTAAAAATAAAAGTACCTTTTCATTTACCTTCTTCTTCTTCTTCTTTATTGGCCCGATGTTGCATCACAACCGCTTGACGGTCTTGGCCTCTGCAATGAATGCCCTCCGCTCGCTTCTGTATTGTGCGAGCTGGCACCAGTTGTTCACATCAAGGTTGGAAATGTCTTTCCGCACTTGATCATCCCATCTTAGTGGTGGGCGACCCCTCCTGCCTTGTCCTCCACAGTCAGCCGCCTTCGCTTTGTACGTCTTTTTTACAGGAGCTTCTTCATCCATCCGGATTACATGTCCTAACCAGCGCAGCCGCTGTTGCTTTATGCGCTTGACTAGACTGATGTCCTTATAGAGCTCATACAGTTCGTGATTCATTCGAATGCGGTATCCATCGCCAACTTTTGAAGGTCCATATCCATATATCCTCCGAAGGATTTTTCGCTCGAAAACGCCAATCGCCTCCTCATCCGCTGCTGTCATTGTCCATGCTTCTGCGCCGTATTGCAGGACTGGGATGATAAGCGACTTGTATAGCGCTATTTTTGTTCTTCGAGAAAAGGCTCTGCTCTTGAACTCCCTACTGAGCCCGTAGTAGCATCGGTTTCCAAGAGTAATTCTTCTTCGGATCTCCAGGCTGATGTTGTTGTCGCCGGTAATCATCGTCCCGAGGTAGACAAAATCCTCTACAACCTCAAAGTTGTACTCCCCCATAGTAACAAATTGTCCAAGACGCGTAGACTTCTTGTCCGTGCATACTAGGTACTTCGTCTTGTCCTCGTTTACCGCTAAGCTCATCAGTTTAGACTGCTTCTCAATCTCTGAAAACGCCCTGCTTACCGCCCGTTCGTTTTTGCCGATAATGTCAATATCATTGGCGTATGCGAGTAGCATTAGATCTTTATAAAGAAATGAGCCCGATCTGTTGGCATTTGGGCACTGGCGCAGTATATACTCCGTCAGTAGATTAAAGGAGTCACACGATAGGGTGTCACCCTGCCTAAAACCTCTCTTGGTATCAAATGGTTCGGAGAGGTTCTTTCCTATTTTGACGGAGCTTCGAGTGCTTCTCAACGTCATCATGCAAAGTCGAACGTACTTTGCTGGTATACCAAAGGTAGACAGGGCTTCAAAGAACGTTGACCTTATCGGTGTGTCAAAGGCTGATTTATAATCAACAAAAAGATGGTTAGTTTTGATATTTCTCTCATAGGTCTTCTCCAGGGTTTGTCGTAATGTGAATATCTGGTCTGTGGTGGATTTACCAGTTCTCAAACCACACTGATAAGGTCCGATCACAAATAATGCACGACAGAATCTTATATGCGATGGGAAGGAGACTGATCCCACGGTAGTTGGCGCAAACAGCAGGGTCTCCTTTTTAAAAAAGTGGGCAAATTACACTTAGACTCCAATCTTCGGGCATGCTCTCGTCGGAGCATATTCTGCTGATGAGTTGGTGCATGCACCTTACCAACTTCTCGCCTCCAGCCTTAAACAGTTCAGCTGGCAGGTCATCTGCACCTGCTGATTTGTTGTTCTTAAGCCTTTTTATGGCTACAAAGACTTCGTGATGGTCCGGTGGGTCTATCTCTATGTTGTCGATTGGTGGCGTCGCTACTACTCCAGAGACGGTATTGTGTTCGTTGTCGCCTCCCAGCAGGTTGGCGAAATAGCTTCTCCATTTGTCTAGCGCCACTTGCGGATCTGTGACCAGATTTAAATTTTCGTCCTTGCATTGTGTGACTCCGGGCTTGAAACCTTCGGTAAGTCGTCTAATCTTTCGAAAGAATTTTCGAGTCTCACACATGCCGAATAGCATCTCGACTTCCTCACGCATGCGCCTTTCTCGCTCATTCTTTTTCCTTCTGAAAAGGCCCTTCTCCTCTCTCCTTTTCTTCCGGTATTGCTCTTTAACAGCCCGCGTTGCTCCCGACTGCAGAGTTCTCCTGTAGGCAGCGTCTTTCTCTGCAGTAGCGTAGCGGCACTTTTCATTTACCTAGGTTCTGGAAATTCGGTATACCGTTTACCTTACCTAGGTATATTTTTTGACATTTACCTTACTTAGGTAAACAAATTGGGTACCTTTCCAATCACTGCTTATTTGCATGCGGATGCCTTGACCTTGAGCGAAATCATGAATCACACTTGTGGTAGTTTTACGTATGCTTGTGGTACTGGATCTATTTTTATGAAATTCATGCTGATAGAGCGAAATTAATAATCAACCAGAATGTTGCTGATGAGGCGTTCTTCCCTTTTATACCCTTGCAGTTGTTTGTAGGGCATAGAAGGAAGCATCTCCGACCACATAAACAATACATTTTCTTGATTAGCCGTCTGTTTCTATGTTATCTCCTCCCTCAGTTTTAAAGCTATCTTGACCAAACTGTGCAAAGTCTTTAGGTACAAATTCGCTGCACATTTGTCGGAACCGCCCGGCGGATCGGTCGATCGAAAAACTATTTTGTTTTCAATTCAAACGTCTCCAATCCTCGTATTTGTAAGTTTTCTATGCTTTTTCATAATTCCACCAAGCTTGGTGAAAACCGGACAAAAAAACCGGATACAAAAGTTAGATTTAAAAAAATGTCTTAGCAAGAAAAACTTGTTTGTTTTCAATTCTATCGCTCTTAAACTTGTTACTGATTAATATTATACACTTCCACATAATTCTGCCAAGTTTGGTCCAAAGCGGATGACTAAAGCTGGCATAGGAACGATCGGTCGAAAAAGTAGTTCTTCGGTCGAGCCGATGATGGCTTTCCTCTATTTTTGTTGTTGTTGTCTGATTGTGGTGGCTCCGCAGTTTTCAGTAGCTGTAGCTTGTATGGAGCACTGTCAGGATATTGCTGAGGGCATTCTTTCCTTTTTAGATCAACTTTTGCAGCAAATATATTTATGTTTTCGTTTTCTATTCAACTAATCGGACAGTTGTAGACCCACGTCCTTGGTCGAATGCAACACCTCAAAACTCTTAACTAATCTCAAATAATTCAACTCAAACAAATTGTGCTTACTTTAATTTCATTATCATACTAATTTTTATGTATACATCAATAAAGGCTTCATTATAGGATAATAGAACAAACTAATTTACATTGGAAAATCTATCGTTATAGATGTTTTCTCTATGATTTGAACTCAGGATGGTGTTTAATATGGGAGCAAGACTATCTATTCGGTCCCGGAACCGGCCACGATCACGGGCAAACACTTCCCAATCTCCCTTGCGAGCAGCTCGATATGCAAAGCCCCAAGCATGCATAACATGAACTTTAGGTTTCAGGTTGAAGCGCACCTGCAAATACGAAGAATAATTAAGATAATGCCACATGATACTACTTAATCTTGGGCTCCTACCTTTTTGTTGGGTGTTGTGCTATTGTTGCTACAATCGCATACCTCGTTGGTGGCCTCATCTTCATCATCATCATCATCATCGTCGCAGCAGGTGATGTTGTCATTGTCGTCGTCCTCAAAACAAATGAAGCTATCCTCGCTGCATTCGGAAATGCTGCGTTGACGCTGCAATTGCCGCGTGGCCTCCGAATCCGTATTGTTAGATCTATGACTAGAGCTAGCCTCATCAAATTCCTCCTCAGTGCCCCCCGAAAAGTGATTTCGCGGTTGCAAATCGATGAAAAAATAGCAGAAGGAAGGTGCGCCACACGGATGAAATGCTTCCTGCTGGGCATTGGGCTTTGGCGGATTCTGAGATGCGGCACACTGGTGTAGGGCCTCCTGCATTTGGTTGACCACATTGAGCATGGTGAACGGCATGGTCATCAATTGCAGCATGGTCAATGGTTCGGGCTTCAAGGAGTCCAGCAGCAGGTTTTCGGCTCCCGCTGCTGCCGCCGATTGTGATGATTCTGTTTCCTGCATCTCTTTGTGCTGTTGCTGCTTTTGCTGCCACAAGGGCCGCCGCGCCGGGGCGTATATGGGCGAACTCATGTTGAAAATCATACGTAGAACAAAGAGCAAATAGTCAAGCAACGCTCCCATCAGGGTATAAAATATTATCGACTTCCGATTGGGAATATTTTCTAGTTGATCCATTTAGAACACAAGTCTGCGCAGGGAATGAAAATTGCGAAGCCATTGTTCTTGATTGGTTGCTGGTGGCACTGTCCACAGCCAGATTTACAACGAAACACTGGGGTTCATGATGATGCGATTACTAATATTGTTGATTATCTTGCCTTTATGCGTGCGTGTGTGTGAGCTCTTTAAAGTAATTCAGAACGAAATAACGCATTGGGTTGCGAAATGCCAGATTTAGATTTTGTATTTGTCAAGCGTCCCTTGGCGAGTAAATTGATGAAATTATTGCTCAATATCGATTCAGTTCGAGTTGTCAGCAAATTATACGATGCAATCACAAAAATTCGACTTAATTCACACGTTTTCTTCAAAATTAATTCCATACTTCACCTTGGTGTAAAAATTGCGAATGTTTAAGTATTAGTGATATATCACGTAGCACACAGGGTTGCTGTTTATCTCAATTCGATAGGCCAAAAACAATCGATAACATTGAAAGCGCTTATAATTTAAAAGGGGTAGTCGCGCAACTCAGTAAACACTTTCATTTTCGAATAGTCAAGCGGTAGGTTCAAAGGCAAACAGTTTTTCAGTCCACAGTTTACGTAACGGCCTTACAGATTCACTTAGCAGCCTCAACGACTATCGTCATGCTGCACGCATGTTGTTCTCCCTTTAAACTGAAGTGTGCCACATCAAAGCGACATAAAATTGTAGTCCATTGGTACGTGAAATAGCTACGATGACGATACGAGCCGTGTGTGGACGGCGTCCAGCACGATGGAATTTCCGCCGACTAAGGGCCAATTTGTTGACATTCCCAATGACATGTAGGCAGGGGAGTAACTTTTACTTCAACTAAAGTGGATGTTCCCGAAGTCAGCCAAATCTTAGGTTTGGTTAACTAGGACGGCCCGGATGATCCCTTGTATTTAAGACCAGGAAGAAGTCATTTCAGATAAGAGTGTTTTTAACAATGGTCAGTAACTTTCGGAAGCCTGTATTGTAGCCTTTATTGGTAGTGGCCCCGTCTCCGAAATTACTAGTTAATAGTTCTTTGTCTCCCATGATTTAATACAATTTCAGTTTTTCGATAGCATCGCGCTTTTCAGAGTTAAGGGCGCGAAAAATTTCTCGTGAAAAAGTTGATATTCCGCAGATTCCTAACAGAGTCTTCTAAGCCGCTGCTATTAACACAATAACACACTTTTTGCTATTGATAAACGTTTCAAAGAAACCTTGAGCTTATTTTTGCGGTGTTAAGTGAGCCCGAGAACTTACAAACAACAACACCTTATATGACATATCGGAAATTTTCTGTGTGACTCTTCCACGTGCGGACTGCTGCTGCTGCCTTCGTCCAAGCAGCGGGGTATATAGTTCCGCAGAACTTGAAAATTGTATTGGGCAGCGGTCCCTGGGTGGTCACATATCACTTGGACACGTAGTCGGGGCCCTGGCAGGGAAACGTTAAGAAATGGAAGTGATTTATAAAGTTGAACCACTTTTGACTTTTTTTCCATAAAATATGTAAGTTTCAGAAGAAGCACATAGCTTTTTGAAATCAGCAACCAGTTGGATGAAAATTTGAAATATATATGAGATACGTACAGTTCTGCAGAGTTGGCTATAATCGACGGACCCATCTGGCAACACTATAACTTTTGACAGAGATTGCAGATCGACTAATTGCATAGCGCGTTTGAATCATCAGTTCAAGTAGATTTTTACCATGGAACAGTACACGCCACGCGTACGCTCTCAGATTGTTAAAATTTACATTCAAAAAAACAAGTCTATTGTGAACACTCAAAAAACAAAATCATCATGTCCTTGAATCACTCATTTGGTTCGCCCATTTTTTACCTTGATATAATTGGCATTGATGTAGGGCACACCCTCGTTGCCCGATCCGCTTTTGCTCGGTCTCCTTCAGGGAGTCAATTGTGGCTGCACTATCCGCTAGACTACTGCTTGATAAGAGGCCAGCAGTTCGCTGTCCACTGAACTGAGAGCGTTCATTTGGTTTGTGGTTGTTTTACTGTCTCGTTCATTGAGCACCAGCAGTTGTTCTATGATATTTCTCTTGGTTTGGTAGCTGTGATCGAAGACATAGTTGAGGAGAATCAAATCGAACTAATTGAGGGTACTGGAGGCGCCTCGAAGTATTTGAATGCTGGCCAAATAGATTTTAAACTTCTCGCTGGTGGTTTGTGGCGCACTCCCCCACCAATTCCCACACAGGTACAGATAGGATCGTGCTCCGGTCCGCCGGTTGTTCCCCGCCCTAGAAAGTGCCATTAGGCAACGCGGAAAAATTGTTTTTTTTTTGGTACGCTCATTTTCAATTTGTGCTTCCCCTTACCCGCAGAAATTAGAAACGAAACCTATTTTATATATGTCACCGCGAAAAAGAAGCGTTAACAGCTCTTATAGCTACGTTACTTTTTTAACATAACGTAGTGGCAAACGTAAGCTTTTTTTTTGCTTTTGCAGAAGTAATTAAAATAAAAGAAGCATCTCCGACAGCAAAAAGACTATTTACTCCTGATCTGCATGACGAGCTGAGTTGATAAAGTCATGTCATTAGCTAGCGGTTTCTATGCTATTCTATCTCTCAATCGTATACCAAACTTTACATGAGGTCGGTTCTGTGAGAAACGTCCGAGTCTGTTGACTTAACTAGCTCTATTAAGGAAAATATTTCTGGTTTCAGAAGTAACGTCTGATCATTTTCCATTGATTAATTTTTATATGCATCCATTCAACTTTACCAAGATTGACCCAGTTCGGATGATAATATAGCTGCCATACAAACGATTTTACAAAAAATTGGTTTTTTTTTTTAAGACCTGCCATGGAACTTCTGCAGCAGCTAATATAGCTTCCTCTATTATTATAATTTTTTTTATTTATGTAAAAAGAGAAAGCAAAGCTAACTTCGTCTGTGGAGAAGTTTTAATCGAGAATTCAAACCGAATCGAAACTTATATTTCGGTAAAAGATTCTGTTTAGGTTCTAACATTATTTCGGTACACATAAAAAAATCTGGTGGGTAAAATTAACTACGCTGATAGTAACTTTTTTCCAAATTTTTTATGCATGTGGTTTGGTAACATCTACAGAACCAATTGTAAGTTTCTCGTATTTATTTTAGTACGTGTTTTGTAGTTGCATTTAACAACTGTACTCTAAGTAAATTTAACTACAACTATTTTTTCAGATATTTTGCGGTTTTAATAAGTTACTGCTACTACAGTAACTTAACAATAGAAATAGTAACTCTGACGTGCTTTTTCCATCTCGTACTTTGTTTTTGCAGCAATTAACTGTACCCTTTATGTGCGGGCATAACTTTTTTAATGTATTTGCTGCACGGATTAACTGAACCGACAGCAAATCTAACCCCGAAAATTGTTGATTTATCAAATTTCAGTTGGTCTTATATAGTGTACTTGAACGGAATTTGAACTTTAGAATTACTATTGCTCCCATTTATGCGATATTCAAGAAATTTTTCATGCATGTGTAGACAGATTCAATACAAGTAATATTGAATGACCGAGTTTAAGAGTGCTAACTTTGAAAACAAACAAATTTTTCTCACTAAAATCCATTTTCCAACCGATCGTTTCTTTGGCAGCTACAAGAAGTAGTCATCATTATCATCGTGCAGTCAAAATAGATCTAGCTCGATAGCTTCAAAACTGAGGGACTAATCGACTCTGCTCGTCATGATGATCAAGAATATATAAGGTTGTCAAAAAAGTCTTGCGGTATTTCCGCAAGCTTGTATTTGCAAGCGCGTAGTTCTAGTTGTATTCGTCGCATCGGTTCACGCTAGAGCTTTTTGGAAAGCTCTTTTCACGCGCTAACACGTGTTTGATTTATTGTTGTTTGTTTTTAGTCGTTCGTGAGTTATAGCGTCGCAAACATGGAGCAAAATAAAGAGAAAATACGGCATATTTTACAGTACTACTACGATAAAGGCAAAAATGCATCTCATGCTGGTAATAAAATTTGTGCAGTTTATGGACCCGATACAGTTTCCATTTCCACCGCACAACGATGGTTTCAACGTTTTCGTTCTGGTGCAGAGGTTATTGAAGATGCGCCACGGTCCGGAAGGCCTGTCGTCGAAAATTGCGATAATATCGCTGAATTGATCGAAAGAGACCGGCATAGTAGCAGCCGTAGCATCGGCCAAGAGCTGGGCATGAGTCATCAAACCGTTATAAACCATTTGAAGAAGCTTGGATTCAAAAAGAAGCTCGATGTATGGGTGCCACACGACTTGACGCAAAAAAACATTTTTGCCCGTATGGATGCATGCAATCGACCCGTTTTTGAAGCGGATGGTGACTGGCGATGAAAAGTGGGTCACTTACGACAACGTGAAGCGCAAACGGTCGTGGTCGAAAAGCGGTGAAGCTGCCCAGACGGTGGCCAAGCCTGGATTGACGGCCAGGAAGGTTCTTCTGTGTGTTTGGTGGGATTGGCAGGGAATCATCCACTATGAGCTGCTCCCCTATGGCCAAACGCTCAATTCGGACCTGTACTGCCAACAACTGGACCGCTTGAATGCAGCACTCATGCAGAAGAGACCATCTTTGATCAACAGAGGCCGAATTGTCTTCCATCAGGACAACGCCAGGCCACACACATCTTTGGTGACGCGCCAGAAGCTCCTGGAGCTCGGATGGGAGGTTCTTTTGCATCCACCGTATAGTCCGGATCTCGCACCAAGTGATTACCACCTATTTCTGTCCATGGCGAACGAGCTTGGTAGTCGGAAGTTGGCCACAAGAGAGTCCTGTGAAAATTTGCTCTCCGAGTTTTTTCCCAATAGGGAAGCGAGCTTCTATAAGAGGGGCATTATGAAGTTGGCATCTCGTTGGGAACTCGTCATCGAACAAAACGGCGCATATTTGACTTAAATCGCATTATTATAACCGATTTTATGAACAATTGAAAATTCAATAAAAATACTGCAAGACTTTTTTGACAGCCTTATATATACTCCTTCTCTGCGTTGCAAACTTCTGGGCAAAATAACAATACACTTTTTAAGTGTTTAAAAATAGAGGAAAGATAACTTCGGCTCGACCGAAGTTTATATGTATAAACTTGCACTGCAAGGCTTTCAGCTTGTATAATTTAGATAAATGAAGGTTTTAAATGATTTTCCACAGTTGTTCATCAGTTTGTTCTATGGCAGCTATACGATATATTCATCAGATTTTTAACAAAGTCACTAAAATTATGATGAAGCTGATAATAATCATAACTGGAAAGTATAAAGACGCTACTATTGAAAACGAAAAAGGTTTTCTCACTAGAACTACTTTTTTGACCGATCGTTCCTATGGCCGCTATATTCTATAATCATCCGATTTGAATCAAACTTGATAAAATTGTGTGGTAGCATATAATATTGATCATTAAAAAGTTTGGGAGCGATAGCATTGAAAACAAAAAAGTTTTTCCTACTAAGACTTTTTTCAGACCAATCTTTTGTATGGCAGCTATACTATATAGTTGTCCGATTTTCATCAAACTTGGTGGAGTTATGTGAAAGCATAAAAAACGAATAAATATAAAAATAGAATAAATACGAGCTTTAAAGACGTCTGCATTGAAAACAAAAAAGTTTTTCGCACTAAGACAAGTTTTTTGACCGATGCACAGTGGTCCAGCCGCGCATCGCCTTGGACAAAACCCTAATTTCATTTTTTTGAAAAGTTAAAGTCTTTTTATATAAATCGACAGTTTAAATACACAAATTAAGGTAGCCAAAATATTGCTTTGATATGTTTACGAATATAAATGAAAAATGCGTAAATTTTGGTTTATCAATTAAGTTTGACTTATCATATCTTCGGCTATAGAGGGCATTTTTAAGATATTAATATTGTTGGATAGTTGTACTATTTCTAATTTTTTTAATATAAGTCTTGCGGTATTTTTATTGAATTTTCAATTGTTCATAAAATTGGTTATAATAATGCGATTTAAGTCAAATATGCGCCGTTTTGTTCGATGACGAGTTCCCAACGAGATGCCAACTTCATAATACCCCTCTTATAAAAGCTCGCTTCCCTAATGGCAAAAAACTCGGAGAGCCAATTTTCACAGGACTCTCTTGTGGCCAACTTCCGACTACCAAGCTCGTTCGCCATGGACAGAAATAGGTGGTAATCACTTGGTGCGAGATCCGGACTATACGGTGGATGCAAAAGAACCTCCCATCCGAGCTCCCGCAGCTTCTGGCGCGTCACCAAAGATGTGTGTGGCCTGGCGTTGTCCTGATGGAAGACAATTCGGCCTCTGTTGATCAAAGATGGCCTCTTTTGCATGAGTGCTGCATTCAAGCGGTCCAGTTGTTGGCAGTACAGGTCCGAATTGAGCGTTTGGCCATAGGGGAGCAGCTCATAGTGGATGATTCCCTGCCAATCCCACCAAACACACAGAAGAACCTTCCTGGCCGTCAATCCAGGCTTGGCCACCGTCTGGGCAGCTTCACCGCTTTTCGACCACGACCGTTTGCGCTTCACGTTGTCGTAAGTGACCCACTTTTCATCGCCAGTCACCATCCGCTTCAAAAACGGGTCGATTTTGTTGCGATTCAGAAGCGATTCGCATGCATCCATACGGGCAAAAATGTTTTTTGCGTCAAGTCGTGTGGTACCCATACATCGAGCTTATTTTTGAATCCAAGCTTCTTCAAATGGTTTATAACGGTTTGATGACTCATGCCCAGCTCTTGGCCGATGCTACGGCTGCTACTATGCCGGTCTCTTTCGATCAATTCAGCGATTTTATCGCAATTTTCGACGACAGGCCTTCCGGACCTCTGCACCAGAACGAAAACGTTCAAACCATCGTTGTGCGGTGGAAATGGAAACTGTATCGGGTCCATAAACTGCACAAATTTTATTGGCAGCATGAGATGCATTTTTGCCTTTATCGTAGTAGTACTGTAAAATATGCCGTATTTTCTCTTTATTTTGCTCCATGTTTGCGACGCTATAACTCACGAACGACTAAAAACAAACAACAATAAATCATGTTAGCGCGTGAAAAGAGCTTTCCAAAAAGCTCTAGCGTGAACCGATGAGACGAATACAACTAGAACTACGCGCTTGCAAAGACAAGCTTGCGGAAATACCGCAAGACTTTATATTATATATCTTATCTCTTATATATAATTGATCAGCATGACGAGCTGAGTTGATATAGCCATGTCCGTCTGTCCGTCCGTCTGTTTCTATGCTATCTCCTCCGTCATTTTTAAAGCTATCTTAACCAAACTTTGCACGAAGTCTTTTGGTACAAATACGCTACACATTTGTCGAAACCGGCCAGATCGGATGACTATAGCATATAGCTGCCATAGGAACCATCGGTTGAAAATGTTGAAAAACTTTTATGTCTTCAATGCAAACGTCTCCAAACCTCGTATTTACAAGTTTTCTATGCTTTTACATAATTCCACCAAGTTTGAAAGGACAACTATATAGTATAGCTGGCATAGAAATTGGGTGTAGAAAATGTATATAGGAGCCCTTGTCAAAAATGTGTACATTTGGCCGAATGTACATATTTGTGTCAGTGGAATCAGGCTACTTATTTATAAAAGTTATACAAGCTACAAGGGTATATAAACTTCGGTCGAGCCGAAGTTAGCTTTCATCTATTTTTTAAATATATAACATTTCAAAATCGAAGTTGTAGTTTGCAATCAATGGCTTTTGCTGCAGGGATCTATTTTACACCAATTTTTATGGCTGGGCAAAGTTGTCTTCAAAAGTCTTCAAAAAATTTATTGCTTAATTTTACAGTCTAATATGTCCTCTTTAAGAAAAATATCATTAGCCGACACCGATCGAGACCCAACTCGAGAAAAAGTACCTTATGTGAAAACAGTCAAGGTTTGTTTGTGTACGCTTTAGGCCGTTCG
Organism: Lordiphosa magnipectinata; assembly: GCA_037044535.1. Lineage (NCBI taxonomy): Eukaryota > Metazoa > Arthropoda > Insecta > Diptera > Drosophilidae > Lordiphosa > Lordiphosa magnipectinata. Next base: position 80,705 of record JBAMBO010001452.1, read on the forward strand.
CAAACGGATCGTATCGTCATTGTAACGTATGTAACGTGAATGAATTTCGCAAGGGAAGAACCGCTGAGGACTCGTCCGCTCTGTGTAATCGTCGTAACATGCATGCTGTATAACGAATATCTTCATTTTTATATTTTTCTTGAAAATATATGAAAAAACTTAAATTTTGTATGGGAGCTATATCTAAATGATGTCCGATTGGCTTTTAACTTGGTAGAAATATGGAAACAACTTAAAAAATAATTTAAAACCTAACCCAAAAAATGCGAATTTTTCTATAAAAAGTATGAAAAAATATTGATTTTTATGGGAGCTATATCTAAATGATGTTCGATAGGCTCCAAACTTGGTAGAAATCTGGAAACAACTAAATATATAAGTTTGATACAAACCTTTGGAAACCTACACTAATTTTTGTCGATTTTAGGTGCAATAAAGGTAACACCAGGTGTAAACAATTTTAATAATATAAGAAATGTACCTAAAATTTGACCGATTAAATTGTAGTTTTGAAAAAACAGCTGAGCACTTCCTTATATATTTTCTGACTTAAAACCAGCACCCTTGCTTTATTAATATGGCTTACAGGTGCTTCCCGGCCTCACTAAGGACCTTAAGGTCTATGTGTTTCCCCTACAAAGGGCCAGCCGGAACTACCTATTTACCTACAGGTGCTTGAAAGGAAACATGGTTTACGAAATTTTGACTTTGGCGCTCTATAGCTTCGGAACTACTAAATCAATTTTAATAGACTCTTAACTATATAAGACCTTGATCAATTTTTAATCAAGCAAAAAAAAAAATGAGTTTAAAATTTTGAGCGGTTCAAAAGTTACAGAATTTTGTCCAAGGCAAAACGATTCTGGACCACTGTGCGATGGTTCCTATGGCAGCTACATATATACTATAGTCATCCGATCCGGCCGGTCCCTCTACAAGGGTATAAGTAATAAACATGTATAAATATGAAACACACCTTATGTGGAGTAATCAAAATCACGATAGAATCATGCATATTTTGTGTTGTTGTTTCTATTATTCTATTATATGTTCTATTTTTTGCCATTTCAATATTGAATTTGTTATTTCTGCCTATTATTCATTTGCGACTGTTGTCAAGTGATTTTGTTGGTATTTCTACTGCCTGTTACTTTTCTTGTTTTTGAAAAATTACCATTGCTGATTTACACACCTGATCATATTAATAGGTACACACATCAACTCTGACTTTAAGGTAACTTAGTATCCAGTGTATCCACCTCTATTTTTGGCCACTACTGCTATTCTTTTTGGCATACTTTTAATAAGAGCCTGGCAGGTCTCTACTGGTGTCTCATACCACAGTTTTTGGACACCTTCCCATAATTTTTGTTTATTTGAAAATGAATGCTTTGCCAATTTCTTTTTTAAGTCTCCCCACAAGTTTTCAATGGGGTTAAGGTCGGGGGATTGGCTTGGCCACTTCAGACCGTCAACTTTTTGGTCCTCGAAAAATTTAGATAACAGCCTTGATGTGTGTGTAGGATTATTTTCTTGCTGAAATACCCATCGTAATGGCATATTTTCCTCAGCGTACCGTATGCTGATACACTGTGTGTATAATAACTGTTTCCAATATGGATTTGTACTCTTCAGCATTCATTTTGTTCGTAGTCTGATAAATTGGACCTACGCCGTACCAGGAGAAGCAACCCCATACCATTATATTGCCACCTCCATGTTTGACTGTTTTTTTTGTAAAACGTGGATGGAATTCCTTTCCATTAAGGCGTCGAACATTCCTTTCACAGTCATTCCCAAACAAATTAATCTTGGTTTCATCGCTCCATAATATGTTTCTCCATTTTTTCTCCCCGGTGCATCCTACCCAGTCTTTGTGGTCCCTTGCAAAAGTTTGCCTCATGGTGATATTTTTTTTGCGCATAAGTGGGACTTTTCTGGCAATTCTTCCTGGTAGGTTGGCATCTTGTAGTCGTCTTTGGATAGTTGGAGCACTAACTGAATTCCCAATTTCGGCTGCAATAGCCTTCGATGACTTAAATAGGTCCTTTTTGCTCAAAGTTACTATGTAGTGGTCAAGGGTTTCTGTTGTTTTTTGTGACCTTCCACGGCTTTCCTGTCTTGGTTTTCTTTCTAATGCATTTTTAACAAAATTATGAGACCTGTTCATTAATTTGGCGATGGCTCGTAAAGATTTGCCTTCTTTTCTCAGACTAAGAACCAATCGAGCTTCTTCTTTAGTACAATGAAAATTTCGACCCATTTTTTCTGAAAAAAATAATTATTTAATTCTCTGTATTGACAGGAGCTTAATTTACCTTTAGTTACCAAAAGATCACTGATTACAAAATTATTCACTTGATACTTGTGACAAACGGAGACTGTACCTATTATTATGATCAGGCGAAATGTTTGGTGGACTCGCAATTTATAGAAAAGCTTTGATATACGGGCAGCCCCTCTTTCAACTCTTTGTCACAGTGTGGCCAGACATTGACAACAACAAAAAATCAAAAATTAAAAAGTTGTCAACACTCAAAGTACGAAAAAAGCATCTATAATTAAAAAATTCCGGTGTGTACCTATTAATATGATCATCTCTCTCAATGGAGAGAGCTTGTGATTTCGATATTAAGCCCTTAAATTAGCATCATGTTTCACATCAAAGCCTCGTGAGAGTTAACGGCTCTCGCACCTTTTTTTTAATACATTGTTTACTCAAAATAGGTTAATGCTTAAAGTTAAGCGATACCAGAGAGGAACCCATTCTTAATTCACAAATTAAGAGTCTTGGTGTATAGGCAAGGATCATTCAATAAGAATCGTTCTTTTCATTTTAAATTTCGGTCAATTCCTTCATACATACATACATACTCGTGAGCTTATGTATGTATGAATGATGTGTTGATAAATCTACGATATCATTGAAACGCTTAGGATCCGACAAATAATGAAAAAAAGGCCTCAAAGTAGGAGTGCGGCCTGCTATACACATGTGTACAATACATAAGCGTGTATGTACTGTGGACTGAAATATGTAAGTGTATAGTTGTCCAATTTTGATCCCGTCAAATGAATTTTGCTACGTTTGCCACTGTTTACAAATGCAAGTGTATATTTCGCTGCGTCATTCATGCATATACATATTATATACAAATACATACTTATGTATTAGTATGTAAGCATGCTTCTTTATTAAATATCGTATTTATTCATGCATGTATGTATATACTTAAATATATATACTCATTTACAATTTACAGATCTACGTACATATTATATATGTACATATGTATGCAGATTTTTACATACAGAGCAAAACGCGTACAGACGTGCAGCCAAGTAAACACAACTCAGATACAAATACATGTACGTATGTATGCATCCATTGGATACATAATATGTATGTATGCATATAAATCACACAGCCATATGATTAATACATCTGAACAGCTGATTCATACGCGTTTGTATACAATTATACATACATATAAACATCCACATCCATATGTTTTTTACTCTGTTACTCACACACCAGCTGGAACGCTACTGCAACAGTTGATAGCAGAATTCAGGTCCGCAATGAGGGTTGCTTAGCATTTTGGGCGATGCTTACGATGGGGATAACAGGTGACAGTTAATATGTGTGTACTCTAGAGATAAGCGTTGGTTTAAATTAATACTGAAAAAATATATATTTTTTTGGTAGAAATATAATTGGAAAGTATTTTTTTTGATATTTTGGGCATAATGATGAATGTATCAATTTATGAGGAAAATTTTGTTCTGAAAACCGGTTTATACAGCCATGCTCCCATTTTCACTTTCGCAAACAACAACAATTGGGAACAAATTTGAACTCAAAATCGCAAAATTTTAGCGGAAGCGAAAATGGGAGCACAGTCGCATATAATACTATGAAATCTCCTTCACAAAGCTTAAATATAAATTCAATTGATGTGATTTTTATGCAATAAGGTATAGAAATCAATTCGAGTCTTAACATGGCAAATTAACGTAATTATTTACAGTTATGAAATTTGTTTTCCCGTAAGAAATTCCAGAGAAGAAATTGATTCAGCTCTGCATTAAAAGAAATATGCACCATAGGATACAAGTTATGTAATAATAGTAGTAAGAAAGTGTGATTATAATTATAAGTTGTATTTTTTGCAACAATTTTTTATTTTGACATTACTTTTGATAATACTAATAAGTGGACCGAGATTATATTTGTACACGATATGGAAATATTTACATTGTTTGGAAAATCTGAAGTGAAAGAAAGTGCCAGAGAGGTTACAGCATATCCGTAGAAAGCTATAGAATAAGCTAAAAACAGTTAATCTTAAAGCTTTTTAGCAGGCTCTAGGTCAATAAGTTATGATTTTCATCATAACGTTTCTAAAACAAGACACGCACAACACCACAAAGGAGGCTGGTTGATCGTATAGTTATTTTCACATTATGAAAAACAGTTAGGCCAACTCAGGGGAGCGAAAAATCAGTTATTTTAAATAATTTTTTTATCAGTAATTTTATTTATTTTGTAAAAGTAACCATACTACATCATTATGACATGTTTTAACTTGATTTCGCCCAAAATTTTTTAAAGAAAGTATTAAAAAAATAAAATATATTTATCGGCCCATGTTTCACAAGTAGACCTTTGCGGTAACACTGATAACTTCTCAACAGTTCACCTGAAATTATTCAAAACAAGGCTATAAAAATGAGTAATTTAATAGTAAATCGAGTGCCTGATCGAAGCTTTTTATTTTTGATGTGAAACATCTTAAATTTCGGTACGGAAGATTTTAGTAGGAGTAAAATTTGATTTCAGCGTCACGAGACGCTGGGAAAGAGGGGGAAGAGTGACTTAACAGTGACTTAACAGTGGTTTAACAGTGGATGAACAGTGACTCAGTTTTGAGAAAATCGTGTTTAAAGTTTTAACATCACTGTAAATTTACCTGACACGTCTTTACAAATATGCGTGTAACTTCGAAAATAATTGGCGGATTGACTTGAAATTTTCTGTGTGTGTACTTAAGTGTACATTAAGAATATGCAAATAACAAAAAAAAAAACCGATGTTAAGAAAATTCTAACGGCGTATAACCCCTTAAGGGATTCTAGTTCAACGTGGTCTCTATATAGTCTGCGGTTTGCTTTTAATCTGGCAACAGATTTCTATCATTTTCCACTGTTTTCAACTAAGCTCCACAATGGACGGGCCCTTGAACTAACCGCAATACTCCACTGGCTGGTCGAGCAGCTCAGTCGGGCTGAGAGTCATTGTACAAACAAACACACACACACACACAGTCTGCTCTCTTTTTCGCTCTCAGAGGCAAACATGAAAAATACACGACAATCAGGCATGGGAGTATGAGTATCTGTGTGTGTAACATGCACATACACAGAGCGAACGAATTTACGTACATACGTACTGGGGATTCAAGTCATAAACTTTGCAGCCAGTTCACTTGAACAGCTGTGAGTGATCAGCAACGACGACTTGACTGCGAAGGGAACCATTTACCAACACATACATATGTACATGCATGTATGCGCACATACATTCATATGTACACACAACAAAAATAATAAATATACAAAAACAAAAAAAAACCTAAAATCTTTTGCGTAGTTTATTCGCTCGTCGCGTTCGTTTGCTCACTCGTACTCGTATCCGTATCTCATCGCGTCGTCGGTATCGTCGCGTTGGTTGTCTTGAAGGGGCTCACTTGCTGGACGCTCAGATTGGCCTGGACAAGAATGCGTTCGCATTCTGTGCTCCGCGCTCCTGGCACTAACAAGAACAAACAAGAATCCAACCAAACAATAACAATTCAAGGCACTCTCCAGTTGATAGAAATTCAAGCGACGCAGTGCAACTGCAATCTACAGCAAAACAGCAACATGTGTGCACGCACACACATACATGCAGATTTATATACACACCAATGTGATTAAACCTACTAAGTGAATAACCAAAAAGAAATTAATTTAAATAAAATAGATTAGAACCCAAGAAACACACACAAAAGTGTTAATGTGGCTCTTTTGAGATTGCATTTTCAAAAATCAAAGTGAAATAACTGTGAATTATTTTGTGAGCGTTTCAAAATCGCTGATGTGCAAATAAAGTAACAAAAACAACACGTAACGTATGAGCCAGTGTGTGCATGTGCACTGGCCGTGGTATTAGTGTGCATATACCTTACCCATACATACATACATATAAATGACTTGCATCTATGTGCATACGTGCTTAAAGCTCTTTCATATGTGTATGTACATGCCAGGCAATGTATTTAATAAAGTACATTTTTAAATTAATAAAATTTACAATAACACACACACGCTCAGCTGAGTGCGTGTGCCAGTGTGTGTGCATAAATAAATAAATAATACAAATATAAACTCATTACCGCAGACGCGACGCGAACGTGAGTCTTCGAACATTGCAAACACAAAACAAGGAACCAGTTTCACCTTGAGTTGGAATACATACAAACTGCGTACACACAGACGTACGTATGTACCAGCACTGGCTGAATCAACCAACACTCGTACCCTCGATCAGGCAGGCGAATACCAACACCATCACAACAACATAAATGTATGTGTATCTACATACGAGAGTCTGTGACTAGTGCATAGTGCAAGTGCATATTGAATGTTAGTCGTAACATTTAATACACAGTAACAGTGAGTGCGATCAGTTACTATGTGTGTACGTACAATTCGTAGCAATACTGCCAGCTTCATAGATCTGCATTCACACTTTTGACCAACTGGAACAAAAAGACATAACATCGCATTTCGAAACATTTATCTGCGCCAAGGAAAAGATGATAGCTCAGCCAGCTCAGGGATTAACTTTTGATATAACACTGAACTCATCAGCCCCCGCCCACGCCCACGCCCCCGCGTCAGCGACAGCAACCCCAGAACCAGAACTAACACCGACCCCAACATCAATACCAACAACAACACAAAGCGCACGAGTTATTACTCATACGAAGGCTGTGGCTGTGGCTGTGCCTGTTGCTGCAGCTGCATCGAGCTCGAACATTATTAATTCGAAAATGGACAACGACAGCAACAACAGCAACAACAGCGAAAGATCTCACCAAATGGCAATGCCTGCCAGAGGTATTGATTTGAATGTGATTTTTGGATCTGCGCGCGTTCCTGTTAACTCAAGTACGCCGTATTCGGATGCCACTCAAGTGAGTATCATAGCCATAGCCTAGTCGTCGTCGTCGTCGTGGCCTTGCCATTCTGCCCTCAGTATGGCCAAAGTAGAATCAGTTGTTCGCTATCTCGATGCACTTTTTTGTTATCAGCTGCTGCTGCCGTCAGTCAGTAGGTAGATAAACGGCAGTGTACCGTTTAGTTGCAGGGGAACGGCGAAAACTCAGACGGGACAGGTCAACAAAATGTATGACTGATAAGATATTCCATGGTGATTAGATTTAAATTTTGAACGATTATTTTCTTTGTGTACGAATGTAGCTGCTGATTAGTAATTGAACGTTCATACGTACATACGATTGTATGTACAGCGTATTTGTTATTGTGATGAAATTCTGCTTAAGGCCAAAGGAAGCCGTACATAAATTGTGCATCAACTTGAAATAATGTAAAAAGCATTCTTACCCACCACCATCACATAATATTAGTCACATTCATGCACATATATTTACATACATAAATACTCGTATATCCTTGCATTTAGAACAAATACAAACGGTTGATTCTTGTACATGTCAGTGAATGCACACGAGACACTCGTGCTCGCGCTCGAATGGGAGCATTTAGTTCCGCAGATGACTCACGGGTGTGCATGGGTGGAGACGGGCGAGGGGGAGGGCCAAATGTATTAAAATGGAGTATGAAAACAACAGCGTTTTAAGCTATCTTCCACAATATCTAGGCAAAGCTTTTTAAGTTTGATTTGTTGGTTAGTTTGTTATATGAGAACTATACGATATTCATCCCATTTTGATCAAAGTCTCCAAAATATTCATAACTGGAAAGCATAAAGTCTCTTCCATTGAAAACGAACAAGTTTTTCTCACTAGATCTAGCTTTTCAACCGATCGTTGGTATGCCAGCTATATGCTATGGTCATCCGATTTGGATCAAACTTGGCAGAGTTGTGTGGTAGCATATAATAGTGATCAGTAACATGTTTAGGAGCGATAGCATTGAATACTAACAAGTTTTTCTCACTATAACTACTTTTTCGACCGACCGTTCCTATGGCAGCTATATGCTTTGGTTTCTCGATTTAGACCAAACTCTTCAGAATTATGTGAAAGCATATAATACTGATAAATATCAAGTTTATGAGCGATAGCATTGAAAACAAAAAAGTTTTTCTTACTAAGAATTTTTTCGATCCTATCTTTCCTATGGCAGCTATACTATATAGTTGTTCGATTTTCATCAAACATTGTAAAATTATAAAAAAGCATAGAAAACTTATAAATACGAGGTTTGGGGACGTTTGCGCTGAAGACAAAAAAGTTCCTATGGTAGCTATAGTGGTAGCCTACACGTAGCCTAATACACCTGGCTTTCCGGGTCTTCCCCAGATACCAGATCGTTCAGCCATGCGCTTTGGGTTTGAGGATTAGTGTTGGCATGATTTACAAATATTATAAATAAGGAATATATTAAATAAATCAACATTTCCTTTTAAAATAATCCAGTTAAGATTCTATTTCTATATGTCAAGGCTCTAATCACATAACTCTGTAGCTTTGACCAGTTCGCGCCGTTGAGGATATTTAATATTTCGTGCGGAAACAGGGTACATTTTCCGAAAATTGAGAGCCGTGGTTCCCGCAGAATCGTACAACCTCCAATGAAATGGATGACATTTTCTAGCTCCCTCCTGTTACAGAGAGGGCAGTTTGTGTCACTCCTCGTGACATTCGGGATAAAATTCAATTTTAATATTTCACCTCTGGCCATAAAAACGCTTTTTATTTCTTCAATGTTGAACTCATCGGAGAAATAGTTATTCTCTCCCAGACCGTAGTAAGTAAAAGTAAAATTGGCTCAAACAGCACCTCCAGGAGGGCCAGGGCCAAGCTTCTCTCAATTTCTTGGCGTGTGTGCTTATACTTTTTCGCACAAGAGAAAGGGACCTACAGTTTAACGCCGAATCCGAACGGCAATATTTAGAGAATTTGCTTTTTCATGGCTAGTTAGTTACTTCACAGCTGGCGCCAGTAGCTGGTGAAGGTGATCGGGTGTGTAAAAGCTTTTTTTTTTTCTAAAGAAAGAAAAACTTTTTCTATTAGATGGTCCGAGGCGGGATCGAACCCACAACCTCCCGCACCAGCCGCCACACATACGACTGGTACGCCACGCCCGACCACAGATCGTAGTGCAGCTGCCCATTAATTAATCGCTCTGAGCTTCTCCGGGATTCTTTAACAAATTTCATCCTATATACTGCATCCATTTTAATTGTGAGTTTTCCATGTCGCGTTATCTTCAAGATTCAGTCGAACTCCATGATCCGCGGCTACCCAGCCCCACTCTCTGAAACATTGCAGACGTTCTTTTAATATATAATATATTCTGCCAAGATCTTAGGTATCCTTCTTTCTTCCATGGTTATGCCATTTTGCATATAATCGAAGTGCAGATTAATTGCATATAAATGAAGTAACGACAGTCCGGTCTCCAGATATAACATTCTGTTCGGTGTGTATTGTGGTAGATAAAAATTTGGGTATGGTAGCTGTATGCTATAGTCATCCAATCAAGTCGGTTCCGACAAATGTGCAGCGTATTTGTACTTGAATACTTCGTGCAAAGTTTGGTAACGATAGCTTTACAACTGAGGGCGGAGATAGCATAGAAACAGACGGTTTTTTTTTTTATCTCTTTTGGCATAATCTCTAGTTGTTAAGATATTGACCCTAAATTTGGTTTGTACTCATATTTTGGACCCCAAACACAATACGCAAAGATTCATTAAATTTAGACCAATATTTTATATACCAGGCAGATTTGCTACAAGCTAGTTGTTTCTTATGCTACTGAACTGAAATTGGTTTATACTCGTATTTTTAGCTCCTTAGACGACTTACAAAGTCGGGTTCGATTTGGACCATTATATCATATAGCTCCCATATAGCAGATTCGGCCGATTTGAACTAACTTTGTTGGTTTTTACGCTATTTAATTGCATTTTAGTTTGAACTTATACTTATCGAATTTTGTTCATTCCGGCGCACTATTTTATATAGCTGCCATAAAACCGATCTGCCCGATTTTCAACTACCTCGTTGGTTTTAAAGGTATTGATGTGAAATTCGGTTTAAAAACATATTTTAAGCTTTTTTAGCGACTGGATTCGGCATACTATTTCATACAGCTGCCATACAACTGATCTGTCCGATTTGCTTCAACTTTGTTGTATTTTACGCATTTGAGCTGAAATTCGGTTCGTACTTTTATTTATTTAGCTCTAAATATGACTTATAAAACTTTTTGTGCTTGACGCTACCAAGCGAAACATTTTTGTATCTCTCTCAGAATTATATCAACATCAATGTTTTGTTTCACAATTTTAAAACGATAAATGAAACTGCACTATCAAAAGGAACCTCCTTTTGAAATGAATATTTTTTATTTAAGTAAAAAACAAATTTGATTGTTTTAGAACATAGATAAAGATGTGCTAAAAAATAAAATGACTAATCGAAATGGTTGGTTGTGAAACAAAAACACGAGTTATCTTCTTTGAAACCGGAAGTCTCGGGTTTACATTAAACGGCATAAATGACCTAAGTCAGCGCAGACAAACATTTGGATTTGAAAAGATCAGATCATCAGAATATAATTAAGCCTGTTCGAAATCGCAATCGTTTTAACTTTTTACTCCCAATTCCACCGATTTATTTACATTTTAACGCTCGAACTCGGATTCGAAACCGAGGCGGCTGATTAGATGGGGTCGGCAAAAAAACACATGAACATTTTGCCATTGCGTAAACAAAGTTCATTTTGCTCGGCGGTATTGTTGGCAAAGCAGCGTAGTGGCGAGCTTATACTGTCGGTGTGTCAAAAACGCTGCCGATGAGCACTTTTGTATGCACAGTAGATACCCTATATAGAATAGATTGTCTATATCGATATATCTATATCGTCCATATAATTTCTTCTAAACAGTATACAATATTCAATTTTAGTATGTCATATTAAATATCGTTAAATATATCCTCAAATAAACGATCGATTGAAGTTTAATATCGATAAAAAAAAAGTTAAAGTGGAACTTAGAATAGGTCGTTTTAGTCACAGTAAAAAAACTTCTACTTGAAAGAGTTGAAATAATACGAAAAAATACGAAATCAATTGATTAACATATCAATTACGACAATTCTTGTGGACTTACGAAGTTCGGAACAGCAATAAACTCGATTTGCGACAATTACACTCGCTTACGGAACTGGCCTTATTAACTGTATGTGCAAAGTGAACCGTAAAAACAAACCGTAATCGCAGATTTATTTGCTTTACCAGTCGAAAATCGGGGTAGAGTTTATACCGTTTTGTTATTCTATTTTCAAGTAACTTTTGTTCTTGGATGTACATTCTAGAATAGAATCTTATATATAGAACTTTTCGTACTTACAGTAAGCCGAAAAATGTAAGAAAAGCGCTTTCCTAGTTCAAGTACAAAATATCTTGGATTGAGGACAAAATAGACAAAAAGTGTGCAACGGAAAAGGCGAATTATTTCAAATCAAATCTGTTCTTAAAATTCCCTACTGGTTCTAACACTTTTGTTATGGAGTGAAGGTAGATTTATGATGAACCATCTTGGTCTTTGATTAATTCATTTCCTTTCATCCCTATTTGATTTAAAACAGAGGCATATTTTCAAGAACAAATTGGGAATTGCTTTAGAATTTTATCGAGAAGAACATTTTGTCAAAAAATCTATTGGGGGTTTAATTTAAAATTTTTTAGAGTTCAATAAAGAATATTCTTCACTTATTTTAAGAGTAAATCGGGTTGTACTTAAGACTATTACAACCTAAAAGTATGATCAAAAAGATTTTAAAATAGTTCGAAATTTATTTCGGCGAACTCGCGAGAATTGTTTGATGTGAAACATGATGCTAAATTTAAGGGCTTAATTTCAAATCACAGGGTCTCTCAATGGTATATAAATCAGCAATGGCAATCTTTCAAAAGAAAAAAACTTACAGGGAGAAACACCAACAAAAAGATCATCAGCATGTGTGTGTGTTCTTTCTTTTTTCTGTAACTCTTATTTATTGTGCTGTTCCACAGATAAATGAAAACAACAACAGTGGCAAAAGAATAACTGTAAGAAATAATAATCCCCATTTTGAAATAGTTTACCACACTCTTCCCACACTGTTCCAACACTGTTCACACATTGTTCCCACACATTACCCACACACTCCCCACCCACAACCCGCCCCCCTTCCAACCATCTTGTGTGTGTGTGGGTGAGCATCACAAATTTTACTCCTACTAAAATCTTCCGTACCGAAATTAAGGATGTTTCACATCAAAATTTAGTAATATTTCGCTTTATTTTTATACCCGTTACTCGTAGAGTAAAAAGGTTATACAAAAGTCGTGCAAATGTATGTAACAGGCATATGGAAACATTTGCGACCATATAAAGTATATGTATATATTTTTGATCAGCATCAACAGCCGAGTCGATATAGCCATGTCCGTCATCCGTCTGTCTGTATGAACACATAGATCGCAGAGACTAGAAGAGCTAGGCAACCAAATTTGAAATGTAGACTCCTATTGTCTGCACGCAGATCAAGTTTGTTTCAAATTTTTGACACCCCCCTTCCAGCACCCACAATTAAAAATGTTGAAAAACTCAAAAAATGTTTAAGAACACGATCTCAAACTATATTCGCAATAATGTGACTGTTTTAGTGACCTTTGGATTATTAATCTAAGAACTGTTTAGCAGGCTCTAGGTCAATAAGTTTTGATTTTCATCATAACGTTTCTAAAACAAGACACGCACAACACCACAATATCCATAACGCAATATCCATAATTCCACAAATTTTAATAAATATCCGAGTTAAAATAATGTTGCATACTTTTCGGCCGGGTCTGTGAAATTGGAAGTTTACCTGTACTCTCTATGATTATTAATTTGCGACGTTAGTATTGCAATTTCAACAATAGACTTTTGCTTTATATCCTCACTAGAACTCGTAGCATACCGAATTGGCATATGATTCACAGGACACGGTATGATGCACAGAAAATGAAATAAGTTCTTATAAATGTGACTTTAGTAATTGGTTTCAACCTTACCGTTTTGGGTTCGGAAGGTCATTAATTTAGGAGGTTCGGTTATTGATCCGCCTCGAGAGTCCCGGAAAACACGAAACGGGGTTCGCCTCTGGATCTTTGGTTGTTTTTAAACGAATATTCTTTGAATAGTCGGAAATAACGTAAGCTTCAAATTTCCCGATGCAATATTATAATGTATGCTAAAGGCCAAAGAGAGTCGGTCAAGCCCGACTGTAATATACTCTGTAGCTGGAGTAACAGCTGAAATCAGCGCTGCTGAACAACAGATGGCGCCACTACGTGCCTGGAACATTTAGGGATTCTCAAAACTGACCAATAGATGGCGTCTACTTCCAGCGCTGCGGCAGCGCACTTTCTTTTGGTCATAACTGGAGTATAGTTCATCCGATCTTTATCATTCCTTCGGCAAATAGATAAATAATATTGATAACTCAATATCTCTAAAAGTTACTAACCGATCCAATCTGCTTTTGAGGGGGTTTTGAGCAAGTATACACTGTTGGTATTAGTATTATTATTTGAATTTGATAGTATAAAAAAATTTAATCTTAAAATGATTTTCATAAAATCTAACAACTAAAATACGTATTTAGATAGAAGTAGAATCGGTCCTAGTCGCATTTTGAGTTTAACCCTTCCATATTATGATTTTTTTGCAGTGGTGGGGGGTATCAACCCGTTATGGTATAAGGTATCATAAGGTGTTCAGGTAGTAGGTACACTGTAAAGTCTGAGTATGTTGGTTTTTGAAATATTTGCGTGATATACATACAACCTGTATCCTTTGTTGGGGAAATAATAAATAAAATCTAGATTTATCACCGATTCAGAGAACAATTCAAAACAATAAATATATTGTTCCTATGAAGCTATATGCTAACATGGGTGTGAATAAAGATGATTTCCTATATGTACACAAGTATATTATATACATACACGCATATTTTTACATCAATGAAAATAGGTGTCAGCCAGAAAATGCATTTTCAGAAAATATACATACATACATATGTACATACATATATGCATATGCATATTGTATGTAGTTAGATGAGTTCGAGAATATTGTATATATTCATTCACTTTTTTACTTGTCTAATATAAGCGAGCATACATAGTGCATTGACCTTGCTTAGCAGTTAAATTTTTACGGCTATTAGCGAGGACAGCGAGGCAATGGCTTTGCCAACGGCGGATACAAACAGCGAACGCAATTGCGTATCACTTATGTATGTATGTAGTACATACAGACATAGACGTCGTTGACTTTGTGCGCAAATTATTTTGCGTATACGCGAACTTAAATATGAACTGGTGCACACAGACATGCCGACAGCGAGTTGACCTTAGGTTCTAAGACTGCAGCGCTTTGGCTACAAACACAACAGTTAAAAACGAAAGCCGAAAGCTCTCCAACCCATTTCATCACTTTTACTTACACATGTATGTACGTACATACGTACATATGTATGTATGTACGAGTGTGGGTGTCTACGGCGTCTGCTTGCGTTTGTGTGAGTGGGAGAGCCATGCTGCTTATTAGACTTGAACTGTCTGCCGGCGACATTGAGAGTAACAGAGCCGACTTGTAGCGAGGGCAAAGGCAACGGCAACGGCCTTTGGAGCATCCCGTCGGAACCCACCTCGCATCGCCTCGCAGTCAGCTAAAAGTCTGTTTCTCTGGCTTGGCTGTTGCTGGTGCTGTTGCTGCAGGGTATCGTGTGGATGAACTTTGCGAGGTACACGAACTGCTGCAAGGTCGAAGTTAACGCTATTAATAGGTAGTTTTTTTTGCCGTCTCTCTTTTGTGGAAATAAAACGGTTATTCACATCAACCATTTTCGTCTACCGCACGACAGCGCCAACGACACGACGCCGGCGACGCGTCATCGTCAGAATTGTGCGTGTGAGTGTATGTCAAAGGGATGAACAAATATACATACGTACATGCATCATCAGAATGTTGGAAAGGATGTGGGAGGACTGCAACGGGCAAGTATTAGGTTAGCAAGTTTTCAAAGCGTATGTATGTACATATATAAAGTAATCTAAAAAAATAGGTATGTATGTACATGCATAGAACCATGCATCAATACAAATTTCATTTTTGAGAGTGCTTTATTAACCTTGGCGAGGGACATTGAACTTCAAACGATGCGAATACGTATTTTTCGTGCAAATAGATACACACATGCACAAACATAGACGAGGCAGCTCACAAAATGCACATGTGTATGTGCATATTTATTTACGTTCATAATTTAAGTATACATACAAGCACACACCTACGTACGTATGCCAAATGAATGCATGTATGTATACACATATGTATATGCATGCAGCCACTGCGTAGTGTCAGTTTGTATTTCCTAATTCTTTATCTGTGAATCGTCAATAAAACACAAACAGTTAGAGTTAGACGTGTGAGTAATTCTAGGAACAAGCGTGTAAGTTGTACATACATATGTATGTATGTAGGCAAGTACATTTCGTGATCGCACCTCGTACAGATTTGTATGTTCCAAGCATGAGTTCAATACTATCTACATTGGATTAGTCACAACAAGCTTGGGAACATCTTGACGCACTTTCTAAGTTCCATGACCTCGTAGAGTTCATACAATTTACATTCACGTCTGTCCTCAGACACATTGAATAAGACAAATCTTACGCAATATTATTTTCTTTTCACTTTTTTTGCACCTCTATCTTAGTCGGTAGATAAGTATGCAATTATAGAAAGAAAATTAATAAAATCATCCAATTTTTGTTCTTTAGAGACCAGAACTGCTTATAAATCCGTAAACTTTTTTGGAATTGACGACAAGATTGAATGATTCAAAATAACAATTCTTGTCTCCAAGTTAGAAAGTCGGTCAGGCCCCCGACTGTAATATATTCTGTAACTGCAGTAGCAGCTGAAGGCAGCGCAGCTGCTGCGCTTCCGTTGCAAACTTTCTTTTGCCCATAACTTGACTATGGTTCATCCAATCTACCAAATTTTTTGATGAATTGATAATTAATGCAGAATACTAAATACAGTTTGTCAAGAAAGTGTTTTGACACAGGAAAAACGAAAAGGCCAAGCTAACTTCGTCTGTGCCGAAGTTTTAATACCCTTGCAATTGCTGTTTTTGAAATATCAGTTAAAATCAAAAATTTTTCTAACTAAAACCAATTATCCGACAGTTAGTCATCTGCGAATCTTTTTGAAAACATATTAAATTAACAATCGTCCAGTTTCAGAATGATCAAATTTAAAACAAAAAAGTTTTTCTCACTAAGAACCATTTTTCGAACAACCGGTCCAATGGCAGCCGTAAGATATAGTCATCAGATTTTTACCAAAATTTGCAAATCTGTGTGAAAGCATATAATATTAGTAATGGCCGAGTTTGGGGACGCTAACATTCAAAACAAATAAGGTTTTTCTCACTTAGACTCATTTTCCGACCAATGGTACCAATGCCAACTATAAGATATAGTCATCCGACTTAGACCAAACTTTGCCAATCTGTGTAAAAGCATATAATATTAACAATGGCCGAGATTGGAGACGTCAACATTGAAAACAAAAAAGTGTTTCTCACCAAGACTCATTTTTTGACCTATGGTTTCAATGGCAGCTATAAGATATAGTCAACCGATCCGGTCGGTTGCGACATATTAACAGCGTGCATTAAAAATAAGACTCTGTGCAAAATTTCAGCTCGATAGCTTTAAAACTGAGAGACTTGTTTGCGTAGAAACAGACAGACAGAATACATATGGGCATTTCTCAAATGTCGAATTCGTACGCATTCAAAGTGAAGAAAAGTATATGCCAAAACATTATTTTATTTTGACAAGAGACGCACTGATTAGCACTTGTTTGTTTTTTTTTTAAGACAATTAAAAAAAAACCAATTCATTCGCATGCGACATAAACAGAAGTCACTTTCAGGGTGAACAGTTCAAACACTGATTTCAGCGGATCCTGAAGGAATATTTTAATGCGACTAATTTTAAAATATTATGCATTGATGTGTCTTAAAAATGTTTTTTATCTGATTCAAAAATATTAAGTAGTTTATTTTTTATTAAATTTTTATCACTTTCGCATGAGACATTTTGTTCCATCACACTTTTTATGTGGTTTCCATTATAATGCGAAGAAAAACTTAAAGTTTATTGCAATCACATAGTTTCTTGTGCATTCTTTTTTGACCAATTGTACCCTCAGAAAGATTTTAGATAGCAAAACTAAAAGAAATCTAAAGTCACTTTTATCAAAAAAAAGGGCAAAATTAATGTCCTAATTAGAACAATTGCGCTAGCGCGGCCGTAAATCCGAATATTTCGAAGTGAGCTATGTATAAATGTAAGATTGGCTTTCATTAATGCAACTTGACTATTTCCCCATGAAAATTAGATAAATCATAGTGTTTTTAACAACTTTTAAATTTTTGGCTGCGGTTGACATTTCTGAGGAAATGCTCATATATAGTTTACGGGGTCGGAAATGAATATTTCTATGCGTTGCAAACTTTTGGGCAAAATTATAATACCCTTGCAAGGGTATAAAAATTCACATTTTTTACTTAATTTTCAAAGCAATGGAAAATAAATTAATGATTCTAGACAAGATTATCACGCTGAACCCGAATCGGGCTCTAGAAACTCCATATCTCTAACGGATAAAGGCCTATGCAGAACGCACGAAAATAAATTTTTATGTCAAACTTCACATGAATAGAAACACTTTTGAACTGTTTTGAAAACTGTAAGCTATTGCACAGCAGTCTTATTTGAATGAACTATTGTGCCGAAATAAAATTTTATGTCATCTGGAATCCAGCCTTTAGCTGTAAATTTTAAATTAAAATGTAGAAAATGGCTAATTTTTCCCATTTTTGATACATTTGAATCTCGTAGAAATCAGTTCATTTTGAAAATTATTTTTTCTTTATAATATAGCATCATAGCAAGGGAAACAAGGAATCATCGAAATCTGTTTCATCCGCCACTATATAAGGTGTTTTTCGCCTTAACAATAGTGTAGTTGTAAAGTAATTTTGATAAAAAATATAATTTTCTCTTATTAAGCCTTAGTGCAGCCTTAGCCTCAGTCATTTTATGTATCAATATTTAAAGAAAAAACGGAAATTTGCTACGATACTTTATATTTTCGTGCTCCTAAGATTAGACCAGAGCCCGCATAAAGCATTGACTGCAATGCCCGAGACTATGCCGACGGGACGTGCCAATCTCGTGGCCTCCCAGCAAACAATTTCATATAAAAATACACGTTTTGTAAGCATTCAAATGAAAGCAAAACGCTTATAAAACGCTGCTGTGACATTTATAAAACGCATCAAAGTAAGCGTTTTATAATCGAAACGGACCCATCGTTATAAGCTTATAAAAGACGATTGCAAAACACGTTTTTTAAAACAAGTAAAAACGTTTTTTGCAAACGTGTTAAGCAAATGTTTAATAATTAATTTTTATACGCTTTCCACAAGCTTTGTAAATACGGTTATAAAACACGTATTCACGTAAAACACGTAAGCGTTTTAAACATTTATTTTGTGAGTGTTTTTATTAGATTTTAGTTTTATTGTATATGGGGTTTATTTAATTTAGTTTTATTAATAACAAACGAAAATGAAAATTCAATTAAAGTAGTGGTTTCTCAGTTCTTTTGAGAATTGTTGCTTTAATTTTAAAACGATTTTTCGCGTATTGAAAAAAAGATTTCGAGGCAAAAACAAAATCATCTTCCTTGCCTCCATTTTCGCAAGTGAAAGTTTCTGCAATAGAATTTAAATATGAATGTAAATAATTGACTATAAACTGAATAAAAGCTTTCTAACTTACGACGAATGGCAGTGGCGGTGTGAAAGCTCGAATGCACTGCTTGTCCGCAGTACCTCTCCACGAAAAATTTTCTGCAACTCAGTCATCCGTACGTTTTTTCCACGACTTCGTAACGAATTTCGTTTAATTTCAATCTCTTGTTCTGGACGTTCAACCTCGCTCCCTACGGATCATGGTGCCTCGCTGTTCCACAAATGTTGGAAAACTTCGTTGGCGCAGTGCACAACACTTCTTGATTTTTTTTGCTGTCGATATTAAACAAATTTACAAGCGCACGTAATATTTTATTTTAATTGAAATTTTTGCTTCTTTGCTCTACAGCAACCACAACTGGAATGACTTATAGCCTATTTCCACTGGCTTCATTTCTTATCATTTTCATTTCTAAAAATGATGTTTCCATTGACAAATCTTCATTTTGATATTCGCAATGCCACGTTGACAAAAACAGCTAAATGGTTTGATTTAAACAACAGGCGCCACTTTCAAACTCACGGGGAGTTTTTGCAATATTTACCCAAAAAAAGACATACCCGGCAGGAAAGCAATTACCATGGGCGAACGCATTGTTAACGCCCTGAATAATCAGCAGAAAGCTAAATACACAACTTATTTTGACTAAATTAAATTATAAACAAAATTGCGCCTTATTTTTAAATTCAAATCAATAGTTTATTGGTGATGACACTTTCTATTTCCAGAGAGTAACGAGTAGTGCCAGAGAATAGCGAGTACTTTTTAAAAAAATACCAAATTCCTTCGTGGGGAATGCCATCATTTTTGAGAAATGAAGGAAATGAAGAGCAAAATGCAACAACAATTTGTATGGAAGAAATGATATCATTTTCTTCATTTCTTGTCATTTCAAGAAATGAAGCTTCATTTCTTTGGTGGAAATAGGCTATTATACACAATTTTTTTACTCGCCTTCGCTCAAGGCTAACTGTAAATTTTTTTTCCACTTCCCTTGCACACAAAAAGGTCAGCTGCAGCTGTCTAGCATTCCACGATAAGTTTTGCCGAGAGAGCGAGAGGGAGTGATAGTATGAGCACGAAAATTATAGTTTTGTCTCATGCCTGCTCTCGGTCGACAAAACAACATGCGCAAATCGCTTACAATAGCAAATGTTTTGTAAATGTCGGAGGCTGCCATACGACAACGCTTGCACAAGCAATCTTACCTTAAGCTTGGTTTGCAAACCGCTTGCTAAATTTCTGGCTGGGCTATAAGTAAGCACCAAACACTTATTCAAATGAAATTTAACCCTCGCCCACATTTAATAAGTTCTACCTTTGGGGACCATTGTGCCTCGCTTAAAACTGAATTGCACAAAAACTATAACTGAAACTGGCAAACGGTTTATATACCCTTGCAGAGGATATATTAAAATTGTCCAGATGTTTGTAACGCATAGAAGGAAGCATCTCCGATTACATAAAGTATATATATTTTTGATCAGCATGACGAGCTGAGTTGATATAGCCACGTTCGTCTGTCCGTCTGTTTCCATGCTATCTCCTCCATCAGTTTTAAAGCAATCGTAACCAAACTTAGCACGAAGTCTTTTGATACAAATACGCTGCACATTTGTCGGAACCGACCGGATCGGATGACTATAGCATATAGCTGCCATAGGAACGATCGGTCGAAAAACTAATTTTAGTGAGAAAAACTTTTTTATTTTCAAACGCCCCCAAACCTCGTATTTATCAGTTTTCTATGATTTTACATTATTCCACCAAGTATGATGAAAATCGGTCAACTATATAGTATAGCTGCCATACAAAATATAGTTCTGAAAAAAAGTCTTAGTAGGAAAAACATTTTTGTTTTCAATGCTTTCGCTCCCAATCTTGTTGCTGATCAATTTTATATGCTACCACACAATTCTCCCAAGTTTGATCCAAATCGGATGACTATAGCGTAGGAGTTAGAGAGAAAGAAAAAATGTTAGAGGTAGATAGTAAATATGAAATGGGATGATATTGAGAGTGGGATTATATAGGAGATTGAGAGGATGTCCAATCTCCGGGGTCTAGGAAGGTAGCGCACTTGGTGGGAGCGTCCAAAGGTCTTCTGGCGTGAGATTAGAGGGAGCGTTTGGGCAGCCGAACAGGTGACGAGTACCATGCGGGCTTCATTTACAGTCAGGGGACTCATCTACTACCTCAGGGTTTACTTTGAAGAGGTAGCTATTTAGGAAGCATAAGTAACCTGATCTGAGATGGTCAGTCTAATAGTCAGCTTACCAAAAAAAAAAAATGTATTAAAAAGTTTTCCTTAGGTAGAAACTACTCTTAATCCAAACAGTTATGCATTTTCCGTGATGATAGCCCTTTGGTCATGGTTCTATGACATTAGTATTGCTTTCAAATCAAAAAATCTTTACCTAGAATTTGAAAAATCCATTAATTTGTACTTTTTACCAATTTTGCTTTTTTTCAGACGAAGAAACATTCTCCCGGCCATATAAAAAGACCTATGAATGCCTTCATGGTCTGGAGTCAAATGGAACGGCGAAAGATTTGTGAAAGGACGCCTGACTTGCACAATGCCGAGATATCAAAGGAACTGGGCAGACGATGGCAGCTTTTGGGCAAGGACGACAAGCAGCCATATATAATTGAAGCGGAGAAGCTACGAAAGCTTCATATGATTGAATACCCGAACTACAAGTACAGGCCACAAAAGAAGCAATCCAGATCATCAGCTGTGTTGAAGCAAAATCCAGACACAGACAGCACTGAAATCAAAAATGACACAAATACTACATCGGCCACTGTTGCAATTAGCGGAACATCCACTGCCGGTCGAAAGAACAAAAGATCTACCTCCACATGTCAAACGGCTTCAATTTCCAAGCGGATACGAAACGATTCGGGTGATACTTCCAAACCTAAATACAACACGAAAACTCCGTCAGAACAGCAGAACTCTGTCGATATTATACTCTCTTCAACAAATAATCATTTAAGCTATCAATCATCTGATTTTTTACCTCTTAGCACGAATAGTAATAGTGATTGCGATATAAAGATACATGCAGACCCAAACTCTGGCCCGTTAGATAATATTCCCGACGTTAGTCTCGCCAATGCCCGAGACTGTCTACCCGAAGCGGTTCTTAAGTATTTTCCGTACTTCGAAAACTCCCCCGCCAACGAGGACTCCCTGTTGGACGTCAACTCGCCGTCCAATAGTCACGATCCCAGCAATCACAATCACTCAGACCCAAGTGCAGGTCAAATAGAGACGATTCCCGAAATGAGTCCCATGGATGCGCCAGAGGACCTGACCGATGTTGTTTTTAAGTATTTACCATTCTGCAACAACCCCAACAACGCCGTGCACCTGCTGGGGGTGAATACATCGGACAGTCACGGGCCCAACGGTCAGATTTTAAGCAACATGAATGAACCTGTATTCGACTCTGAAGACAATATTGTAAATGATGCCAACTTGCATTCGGCCAGCCATCAACTACCTCCATATGTGCCCGATCCACACGAGTGCTTCGCCGAAGACTGCGGTGCAGAAAACTCATCCAATCAGGCGGAATTCGAAGTGCAGCCGCAAACAGTTACCATGAACATTGAAATACATAACAGTACGCTTCCATATGGTGGAGATGGTGGGCATACATTCCAGAACGACGATTTCAACCCAATGCCGTCGGCGGCCGAGGACAGTGACTGCAGCATTCTAACCTCTTCACATTCGCCACAAATTGGGTTCTGTAGCAACAACAGCTTGGTTGAGTCGGATGGCATTGTGAACCCTTGTTCGTATGCAACCCAAGGCTACACCGGAAATGTAATTGGAACGCAAAATGATCTCAACTACACCGTACATGATAACAACGGAGCTCTCCTAGCTTACACATTTGAGGACTTACCACCTCAGCCAACTGGTAGTCATTTAGAATTTAATACTAACCGATACGAGTTTGCAAGTTATTACAAAATGTGAGCGATACAATGTGAGAAATATTTAAGCTTTGTGTAATTTATAATAAATATGTTTATACGTTTATAATTATACACCAAATTATATATATATATATATACATACATACATATAAATTCCATATATAAAAAGATTAAAATGCTTTGCATAGGAATACATCTCACCAAAGTTGTTTAATTAAATCATCGCACCTAATGGTTTCAAATTCCCGCAAGAAGAAAAAGACGTTAGAGGTGAAATGAGCACGAAAGATGAGCTCTTTTTTGGGTGATTACACTAGTTTACAGCCAAAAAGACACGTTTCTACTATAGGTATAACTTTTTTTTATGAATATATAAAATTTCTGAATTTTTTCAGTATGTTTACTAAGGGACAATTTCTCATCTTATGAATAGCTGCTATGTTTCAGATAAACTTACTATTAACTCTATTTGGAAGTTTACGTGCTTTACGTAGAGATGGAGGAATCGGCCCTTAGACTTAAAGCTATCAGCCATGCTCCCAACCGGGGGTTTCGACCAGATTTAATCTCCAAATTCCAAAACTTTTGCGAAAGTGAAAATGGGAGCATGGCGGTTTGTCTTAATGACATATAAAACGAAAGGTTATTGAATTTCCAATTATCGCGTGTAACATAGTTTTCAAATCGGTAAAGTAGTTAAGCCACCACCTGGACCTAGCCGGAACTAAAACCCACCCAGTGTTTGGAAGTACCTGGGTACAAATGCCTACATACATATACATATATTGTGTACCTTTTACCTTACCTCAATATTTTCAAATTCGAGTAATTCCTACCTTACCTAGGTCTAAATTTTCATTTACCATGTCAATTTGTAAGGTACTAGGTACTTTTGACATAACATTATAGCCGAGATGCTGCCGTGCCATATTGAAACGAAAAGTATCAGGGACCCGTTTGTGACTTTAACTGGACATCCGGTAAACATTCCGTGTTCAAAACTATACGAACCATGTTAGATAAGAGGATGGCATGTTAAAATTATTGCATCGAAAGACATTTTCAACATTTGCTCCAGTTTTGCGGCTGCAGATAACGACTTTCGTCTGCACCGGATAGTGTGGGACTCAGTCCGCGAAATTGTACGCATATTAGAACCAGCGGAGGTGGCCACAACTAAACTTCAAGCCGAAAATCTTGTTTTGTGTGATTTTAATTCCATTTCGATACACTGCAAATTGGAAATATAAAAAAAACAACTACTGGATTCCATTAAGACTTTTCTCGCACTTAAACGTGTTCGAAACCATAAAAACATTCTCAACTTGTGGTCAGAATCCTCCACACAGTTCCCAGAATTGTTTGAGATTTCAAAAGTCGTGCTTTCTGTTCCATCTACGCAGGTTAGCGTGGAACGCCTATTCTCTGGCGGAAAATTTATAATGAGTCCCCTAAAAATTTGTATGGACTTAACCACATTGAATGCAATTATCTTACGGCGAGCAAATCACAAGAATGCTATATTAGTTAAATAAGACGTGGACGTATAAAATTCAAAGTTAAATTCGAAAACTAAAAATATATAATATAATATAAGGTGACATGACATAAAGCCCACGATGACAACTTTGAGATATAACTCAGAACTTTCCTGCGCCTTAGACCCGTACATAAAGCCCTGGGCGTTAGGTCCGTATTTGGATTTGAATTATTTAACCACAAAAATACCACGTAGAGAATGTAACAAAAGACTGAGGCTTAAATTTATTTGCTATTTAGAGATATTCCATCTTATATTGGCTAAAAAACAGGGAATAACTCACAATGGAGAAAGTTTTTATTAGCATAACCAACGTCTAATTAAAACACGAATTGGAGGACCATGGATGACGGTTTTTTGTTTACATATAATCCGAAACCCTTTTTTTCTGTGAACCGCAACTACCGACTGTTTTTAACTCAAATGTAGCAATTAAAATAGACCGCTAAAACTTCGAAGAAAAGTTCTTAAATATTCCTATGGCGCTAGGTGCAACACTACCTAACAATTACAATGTATTCCCTATATTTATTGCAGATTCTAGGCTCAAATTCCAATTTTCAGACAATAAGATTTCGAGTTAATAAAAATTTATGATTTAGATTTATCTCAGAACTTAATTTTTCCAATTTAAAAATAAGGTAGTCCTTATACCGGTACATACCGGTATACCGAAATAAAAATCCGGGTACCGTATCGAAGACCGAAATTAATTGAAAACCGAAATAGAACCTTTAACCGAAACATTCATTTCGGGATGCACCGGAACCGGTACCGGAACCGAAATTCGTTTCGGGATTAAGCCCTGCTGCAAACCCAACAAATTTTTTGGAACCTCCGGTTTGCTGGTTCGAACCAAAATTTACTAACGGTTAAGGTTCGGAAATTTGAGGTTCGAGGTTTTTGGGCGTCAGTTTTGGTTCGAACCTTGCTTATTTCGTTGCACGTTTTACCCAATATATTTAAAATGACAATACAATAGGTATACACTTGACGACTAGATACATTATTAGTCCGCATTTATACGGTGAAGCCAACTTCATGAAGTTTTCGTTTCTAGGGAAGAGGTGTAGGGGGGCAGTCGAAGCAGGCAAAGCTTCATGGCAAACTGGCAATGAAGTTTTTCGATATATATATGTAAAAGATGAAAAATTGGTGCCGGTTTTCTCTGATTTAATATCTGCTTATGTTCTGTACCAAAGGTTAAAAGAATATTTGTGCAAATGTATGTAACCGCCAGAACAAAGCATCTCTGACCCTATAAAGTGAATACATGTATTCACTTTCGCATGTGCAAAGAATATCATAGTCTCGATTGACGGACTTTCCGTATTGATATATTTATAATTGTCGACTCTGCTGTTACATACATAGAAGGGTACCCAAATAAATTTAAATGTGTATAATCTTTTTTTTTTTTGAACCGAACCAAAAGCTTCGCCGGTTCGGAAAGGATTTCGGTGTTCATCTATTTTCGTCCTCGTGGTTCGGTTCAGGGTTTGGTTCACAGTAAAAAAAAAGCCGGAATTCCGGGTTCGAACCGGTTCGGTTCAAAACCGGTTTGCAGCCCTGAATATAACATCATATAAAATTAAAATGTTCAATTTGTAAACCTTATAATTGGATTTAAGCCTGTAGTTCATATTTATTACTAACATAAAGTGATGAACCATGATTTTTTATTTAAAAGTACCTTTTGTATACCTCTACCTTAACCTGGGTACTGGAAATTCCGGATACCTATTATCTTACCTAGGTGTATTTTTTGACATTTACCTTGTAAGGAAAACCTAGGTAAGAAAATTGGCCGATAAAAGGAGGAATGCGAAGCGCTCAATTAGGGACACAGATGATAAATATCTCATGACCGGAACGAACCAAATTAATAGATGTAGATCCCACTTTGTGTCAGTTCTCAACTGTGAGGTATCTACTGCCGCATCTCGACTCTCTTTACCGAGCTGCCACTGATTTTAAGTCACCACATGGTTATTTTTTCAGCGCCCACCAAGCTCGAAATCATAACTGCAGAAAAGGCTCATGGACCAACACTCTGATCGAGCAATGCACCGAATACAGATCAGACCTACACGTGGCTTTCGTAGAGATTTCAAAAGGCTAAAGCCTTCGACTGCGTAAGCAGGGAGTACATTTGGCAATAGTTGCGAAGGAGGGGGATACCGGAAAAACTTATTTTCGTCATCAGAGCGACATTACAGAGTGTTTGATGGTGGAAAGCTATCGCAGCCTTTTCCAGTCCTGGGTGGCGTTCGACAGGGTTGTGCTTTGTCTCCAATCCTGTTTATAATGGTGGTTGCAGATGTGTTCTCCACTATGCGAATAGCACCCGATAACAGCGGCATCAGGGTCCTTACAAATAGGCTAAACGACCTGGCAAGTGCGCTAGCCGAACTTGTCACCTCAGCTAAATCGGCAGGCTTCAAAATCAACACGTCCAAAACTAAATCGCACAGCATCCGTCCCAAACAATCCCTTGCGCCCATTGAACAAGTAAAGCAATTCAGTTATCTAAGCAGTGTAGCCGATATGGATGGAGGATTCAGAAAGCTAATGGTGTCTTTTGGATGCTGTCGGCCGTTTGGCAATGCTCATCGTATCTACATTGGCTCAAAATCATGCTTTTTAAGTCAAACATAAGGCCATTGCTCCTTTACGGTTCCTCCACATGGAAAATAACAACTTCCATAGTTTTGAAAATTCAAAAATATGTGAACCGATGCCTGCGACGCATATTCTGTATATTCTGGCGTGACGGAGTAAGGGACTCGGAACTGCAAAGACAGGCAAACATGGAGAGTGTTGACCCCATAATATGCAGAATGAAGTAGACCTGGAAAGGGCATTCACTGCGAAACAGTGAGAACAACATCGCTAGGAAGGCTATGGAATCGAACCCGATGGACGGAGTCGGTCGGAAGCCTGTCAGACCCAAAGAAACTTGAATGAGGACTGTCGGTAGAGAAGATGCGGAAATCAACAGAGTTCGTTGGAAGAAAGAAGTGGTTGATGCCCTGTGTTCCTCAAGGGATTGGAACTAGACGAATAAGAAGAGAGTTCGTGTAGAAACAGACAGACGGTCGGACAAAGCTGAGTCGACTCAGCTTGTCATGCTGATCAAGAATATATTATTTATTCTTTATGTGGTCGGACATGATTCCTTCTATATTTGCTTATATCTTTAAGTTTTTATGGTCGATAGAAAGGAAGAGAATACGCTTAGAACAGCCTCCTGGGTTAACATAAGGATGAGACAAGCTAAAGCATTAATAGTGAACCATAAGCTCAAAAGGTTTCTAAAGTTAGTCCAACAAGGAAAGAATGCCCTCAGAATTCTGACACATGTACAAGTTGGGAATAACAAACACCCAACTATGCAGATATTGTGAAGAGAAGTCCTCTGTCGCAGACTTAGCAGTTTTGGGAAACACATTTTACACCCAAACCATATCAGTAACCCAAAACCCACAAAAATGCTGACCTTTGTACAGGAAATAGGGCTGCTAGGAGAGTTTTAAACTCAGTAGGGGGGCACAATAGACCAGGATTGCTCGCGGTGCGCTATTTCCCCAACAATAAATAATATGGTCGATTGATGTCATTGTTCTTATACTCTGTACCAAAGATACACAGAGTATATTAAGTCTTTGCAAAGTATGTAACAGGGAGAAGGAATTCTTTCCGATCCCCCTATAAAGTATATATATTCTTGATTGGCATCAACAGCCGAGTCGATATAGCTATGTCCGTTCGTCCGTCTGTCTGTCCGTACGAACAAAGAGATCTCATAGATGGTAAGAGATAGAGGTTTGACGTTTATGGAACTTACACTTCTTATAGGCAGGCAGATCAAGTTAATTTTCAATTTTTTTGCGCTGCTGTTGACTCCGAATACAAAGTTCCCTGTACCCTTGAATTTATCTACTTTCATTTATTTGCTTGCCCAACCGAGTACTCCCATATACACAGGTCTTACTTGGTCATGACTTTCATATTTTATGTCCGAGTTTATTGAGATTTTCTGAATAAATAGATATTAGGCCAAAGTAAATCCATTTTATGTAGTCATTTGATTTAATTGGTTACGTTATCCACGAAGAGTGCAATAAGTGAAAGTTTGATTGTGCGTTCCAAACTCCTGGGTAAATTCCTATACCATTCGCAAGGGTAAAACAATAATAAGATCGATATTTACAATATCTACATACGTTTATTTACAAACTTAGGGACAGGGGTACATCTTAAACAAATCATTGGTAAAGTTGACACAGGATAACACACACAACGTAATAGGATACAATATGACGTTCAACAATGATCATATTAGATATATGTATGTTATATACGGTGGAAATAATCCAGATAAATCAGTATACATTCGTTATTTCTTTTCACAATATGATAGTTCTCAAGATTTACAAAGTGCTCGCTTCGATATGTGGAATGTTGTGTAAGCCGGTATCGGGATTGGACCAGTAGTAGTTGGGTGGACCTTGGCTGAAGCAGTATTTCATATCAAGAGTTTCTCCATGGTCCACATAGTACATAAGGTAAAAGTTGCACATTTCGTGTTCGTTTGTTGGGCTATAAAAAATACATAATGGTGAGTAAAGAGGTAAAGTTTCAGTCTAGGATTGCTCAAAAGGTTTTCGAAAACTCTCATTAGATATTTCGTTTCGTGTTCGAAAATGTCTTTTTGCAAAGTTACCTACCCGATAACAGTTACCCGATGGCGGTTGCTTTTCATGGTACACCTCACTGCCACATGATCTCCACTTAAAATGGGCGAACTATCCGTGACATTATAAAACATTTGGGGTGTAAGTGGATCTCGTTTTCCCAGCTGTGTCCATTCCTGAACTCCACGGTCGTTCGACCGCACTTTATACCCAGATACAACTTTACCCAATCCATGGGTGTGTACGCGATAGGCAAATGGATGTAGTACTTTATTCTCAGTTATTTCGCATGCTGTTTCCATACGTTCCGTTTGCATTGCAGGAATGGCTCCATCTGTGCCTAGCAATAAGGTACCAGCTAATTTTGTAAGCCTGTTGAACAAATGTGCCATCAGAAATTGTCAAAATGCATTAAACTGCAGACTTACGGTTTCTCAGTGTATTCTATAAATATGCCAGAGTCATCTTTAGAACCATCTATCATGGAATTTTTGGGTTAATTGGGTTACATATAATTAGTATTTCTGTTACCCTTACCCTTGAATTTATCAATATGCGCGTAATGAACTTGTAAAACCAAATACTTGGTTGGTGAATCCTTGCCTACCTTAAATCCAACTCCAGGAGGTAAGCCCAAACGTGGTGCGTCTCTGGCCCATGCATATAAAATCTAACATAAAGATTAGAATAAAGAAATGTGGATTAGACTTGATTTATTAAGATTGTTCATGCGTCAATATTAAGATAATAGTGGTAGAACAGGGTAATTCGGATTTTGTTTGAATAATGACTCTTAATTTTAATCTAGGTGTTGCGAGTTCGAGAAATTTTAATTGACCGCCATTAATTAACCACCATTGTCTGCCACCACTATCATATCGATGCTCATTGATCGATAACCATGCTTGATATCGGGGGAGCGCGTCGCATATCTCGAAGAAGTACAGTTGCAAGAGTTTCAGCGGCAAGACAACACGTTTAAATAAATTGCTCTTAGTATATAGTTTATATAACGTCGTTTAGTAATCGTAGTATCCTATCTGCCTGAATAATAAACTTAAGCTATTCTATTTGGTGTTGTTTGTGTTATTGGCCAATGCATTGCAATGGGTGGCAAGTCATAGTTCGAACTGGTCATAGCCACATGAGGTAGCATCAAAGTTTAATTCAAACACCTGTGGAACATTTTTACTTAAACTTTGACACTAGGTATCGATTAAACACAGTCTAAGCTGATACCAATAAAAAGCCGACAGTCAATCGTGTTTGAACAATCAGTAGGAAGCCACCCACGAAAACATGAATATGAAAACAAACTCGACATTTGGAATCAGCATGATTTGAAGGAAACCACTAACGGAACATTCGATTCTGATTTATGATGATCCTTCATGATACAAAGGTTTATTCTAAGAAATGATTTCTTAATTGAGACTATAACTAAGTAGATCTAAAAAGCATAATTGCATTTAGAGCCGTTTTCTCATGTTGGTGTTTTTGCAAATCCAGGCGGATTTGCTGCATTTGCTTTGCTCATGTTCAATGCTAACCATCTAGATGAATTTCGTAGCAATCTACTTCAACCTCATTGATTTCAAATCCATGTACATTGTTATGCAAATTTAGTATTTTTGTGTATCCGCGCATATGGTCACACTGGAAAATATTTGAAAACAAAAAACAACTGCTGCTAAAAACAGTAAAGTCTGAATTGTTATTAAGTAAACCAAAAATGGAAAATATTGGATGTGCCTTTAATATATAAGAACACCTGCAGACATTGCTGAAATTACAGATGCACATTCTAATTCCCCTAGTTCATTGCTTAAGCTAAGTTTACACATCCAATTAATTTGGCTAAATTTTGATTAAAAAGCCATGATTAAAGATTTTACAGGATTAAAAACTTAAACTGTGGTTCCATACGCAAATATTTTGATCAAATATGGCCGGAAAGTTCCACAATTTGGCATATATAGCCCAATTTTCATGAAAATTTTTCCAAATTATTTGCCTGTGTGAACATGGCTTTCGACCTACTGCTTAATCTTCCATCATAGTAACAAGTCGTTCCAAAAGAAAAACCTTCTCCTTCTCTGTAAAATTCTTGCTTTAATTTTTAAAATTGGCGCGCAATAAAAAAACATAATTCAGCCGAGTGCAGAGGTGCTGCCAACCTAGTATTTGACCATTCCAGCCCTCCCGGTGTGACCGTTGCGTAAATGCCCGAATTTATAATCAACCTACATGAGACAACCAATTGCACAAAAAGCATCTAGATGCAAAATCTAGATGGATTTCGATTTGGGCAAAAACATGAACATGAGAAAACGGCCCTTAGAGTTTGATAGTCCAAGAGATGCCTGCGAAGATTCATTATAAATTTGTGTGGGTGGTACTGCTAGCACAACATACAATAACTTAAAAAAAATCTGGAAATTTTGTTGAATTTTTTTCCCACCATTCCAAGATGTCTACCATGCTAAGCAATCTTTTAGTTTTCGAAACATATGTATGCAGATGTTAGATTATTGTTGCTCTGCAGAAAAGAAACCTTGTATCTCGGATCAGGACATATTCCACATAGGTAAGCATCATTCTCTAACAGACTAGGTTATCTAAATTCTAATTCGTGAGACTAAAGTTTGTTCAATGCTGAGTTGTTGTTTTCGATTTAAATTTTACATTGAATACAAATTGAATAAAAATCCCCAAAGATTAACAGCTCGCTCTGTATTCTTCTTGTTGCAACTTTTGCTGGTGCTATATCGCGATTTCGCTAATCTTGTTCAAAAAAAAAATCAGAGCTAGCTGCTGCCAAATTTGATCAGAAGTCGTGCATTTTTGGATCGGCTAAACTTGCCAGCATCTGAACATATTGACAGTGTAATATCACTTATGTATAAGGAAAGATGAGGAAGGTAACGATTTTGGTTAGCTCCCTTTTTGGATTTTCGTTTATCGAAATTTTTACTAGTATTGCACTCAGAAAATTATTTATCTATATTTAAGAAAATCGTCCTAAAATTTAGAAAAAATTTCTAGCGCCACTACTTGGACCATTTGCTTGGCAGTTTGTTATATGGCAGCTATACGATATATTAACCATATTTTTACCAAACTTACTAAAATTTTGCGGAAACCGATAATATTCATAACTGGATAGCTTAAAAACGCTACCATTGAAAACAAAAAAATTTTTCTCACTAGAACTACTTTTTCGACCGATTGTTCCTATGGCAGCTATACTATATAGTGGTCCGATTTTCATCAAACTTGGTGAAATTATGTAAAAACATAGAAAATTTATAAATTGAAGGTTTGAGGACCTTCACGTTGAAGAAAAAAAGTTTTTCTTACTAAAACTACTTTTTCGACCGATAGTTCCTATGGCAGCTATATGCCATAGTCATCCGATCCAGCAGCGTCTTTGTACTAAAAGACTTCGTGCAAAGTTTGGTTAAGATAGCTTGAAACTAATGGAGGAGATCGCATAGAAACAGACGGACATGGCTAATTCGACTCAGCTGTTGATGCTGATCAAGAATATATACACTTTATAGGGTTGAAGATGCTTCCATCTGGCTGTTACATAAATTTGCACAACTTTATGATTAGCTTTTCCCATTTTTAATGGCATCAGGGTATAAAAACTACGCTCCTACGGGGACTTGATCACAGGCCTCGACGTTTTCCAATCGAATGTCTTGTCCACTCGACCACTGCCTTTGTTGCTTGTTGAGTGGCAAAATGCAAGCTGCTTGGATTTTTAAGTATGATTTCGGCGCGAGGTTTTGCTGATGGCTGATAGTCGAGTGGGTCGAGTGAAGTAAGTATGATCAGCTTTTTCCATTTTTAATGGCATCAGGGTATAAAAACTACGCTCCTACGGGGACTTGATCACAGGCCTTGACGTTTTCCAATCGAATGTCTTGTCCACTCGACCACTGCCTTTGTTGCTTGTTGAGTGGCAAAATGCAAGCTGCTTGGATTTTTAAGTATGATTTTGGCGCGAGGTTTTGCTGATGGCTGATAGTCGAGTGGGCTAAGTCGTCGTCCGTGTGTTCAGTATAGGGCACCGCCGATTTCAAGTCCAAGTAAAGTAAGTAAAAAAAAAATATTGTTAATGCATATCTCAAAATCAATCACATCTTAGAAAGAAGTGGGTGATGGTGGGCTGGGTGGGGGGCGGCTGACCAACAACCACGTTGGTCGGTCATCTATCCCCCCGCACCCCCATAGAAGAACTAACATAGAAGCACAATCTGCTACGTCGACAACTTTTCACTCAGATATATGTCAGCTGTTCGCTGTCATTTTGGCTCTTTGAGTTATTTTTTGACTCTCTGGGTTATTTTTGACTATGTTCGTCTCCCTCTAACCGCCGTGTTTTCGTGTGTCGATAATAATTTTGAGTAACAGATTTTGTTGTCACAATGAAGTATCTCCTTGTCACAATGGAGTTAACATCACTCAAAAAAGAGAGGTGTGTTAAATTGTGCTTCTATGTTAAATTTCCTTTGGCACCCCCTCAAATATTTTTTTTTCCATGGACTAGAACATAGAAAAACTAACATAGAAACACATTTTGCTGCGTCGACAACTTTTCACTCAGAAATTTGTCAGCTGTTCGCTGTCATTTTGGCTCTTTGAGTTATTTTTTGACTCTCTGAGTTATTTTTTTGACTATGTCCATCTCCCTCTAACCACCGTGTTTTTCTATGTCGACAATAATTTTGAGTAACAGATTTTGTTGTCACTATTGAAGTATCTCCTTGTCACAATGGAGTTAACATCACTCAAAAAAGAGCGGCGTTTCAAAGTGTGCTTCTATGTTAGTTTTTCTATGCTATCGCTTAGCACTACTAAAATTGAGTAGTACTCTTGAGTAGTACTTGGGAATTCCAAAGCGACTTAACAGCTAAAATTGTCCAAGTTTTTTAGAAAAATTGCCCTAAAATTTAGAACACAATTTCCATTTTTTTGAAAAGCATTTTCTTAAAAATAAGGCGAGTCGCGTTTGGCCCTTTTTAGGGCGATTTTCTAAAAATTCGGTCGAAAATTAATCTTTTTCTTGTAAGAAAAACCGAAATTAGGCCATATATTTTTGTTTTTGTTTCGGTACTGATATGCGGTTTTGTTTAAAAAGTTAATAGGGATACGGTTATAAGAACAAATTTCTTTTCGGTTACAAATTTTAAAGTGTTTTTTTTTGCGGTTAAAGGTTACGGTTTTAATCTCTGATCGAATTATTTCAAAAACCGATCAAATATCCTTGTTAACTTCGAATAAAATAGAAGCAAAATGAAGGTATCCGCCTTTATTGTACAATACTATTTTTTCACTTAAACTAAACTGTTTTTCTTTTTAAAACCGATCATATTATTAAGGGGAATAATGCATTTTTAACTTACTTGCGAGTGCGAGTGTGGACCACATGGACTTGCGGTTTCCTCTTCGGAAGCTTGGGCCATTTCTCCACAGTTCCTGTTTAGAATAAAATTCAGTTATTGGTTGTTTTTCAAAATATTTAACCCATTCCAAAACTACGGTAAGCTAAAGGTTTCCACCAACTTACCAAGTTGATTTTGCTGTTCCTGGCTCTCCACATCCATAGAGCAACATATGGTGAGCCGTATTCATGGTTGCATTCGGATTGTAGCCAACTTTGTTTAAACAATATAATTAGAAAATATTTTAGAAAGCAAATTGTAAGATTGTTCAACGTACCAATATAGTATGTTGTTGTTGGATCGACTTTAATAGGTGTGCACAAGTACAAATCCGGCTATAGGTCATGGATTAGTAGAGATAAGCAAATATACATATATCATTATTTCGGATTAAGGCGTTCGATGCAACAAATTAAAATTACAATGTCTACATCAGCAACTTTTCAAAGGAAAGCACAAGATTACTGGGAAATCTATAAAGAATAATGTTGCTAAGGAAGATAAGCCTAATTTTTCTACTGCGAGTCAACTATGTACTGAAATGGTATTCGTGGAAAGGCAAAGGTAGCGAAGCCAGCACCAACGCTACCAGCTGCACCAGCTATTTACAATTACAATTTGGATCTAGGAAAGGTATTTGAATCTTAAAATACTGAGAAAAGGCACGAACCTTTTTACCTAGGTACTCCCCAACACTCTAAAGCATTCGAATTGAGCTTAATATTGAGGGATTACTGATAACCCTCCAATCAATGAAGAATCTACAGGTATCGTATTTGTCTTCCATCTGTATAGATACATGCTATCACCCACACATGCAAGTAAATACTCACATAACTACATACATACATATGCCATATGGTAACTTGACTTTTGCTTGTACACAAATGTGTGTCTGAAATTTAATTCTTGTTATGTTTGATGCACAAGCAGGCTGCTGGTTATATTAAAGGTTTCTGCATGCGTTTATTTATATTATGAATTAACATATTCAATGTATCTAAATGCCACAATCAAATGTGTAGATACAATTGCATATGTATGTATCTACACCATATGTCGCGAGAATGCCATTTCAGAGCCTTACCGTTTTTGGCGAAACCAAGGGCATGAGGAAGGGAAATGATCCAGCGACGTCCTTTGCCTTGTTACTGTCCACCTCATTGTAGCGATAGTCATATTCTCCGTACTTGTCCTGATCCACTAGGCCATACACAGCAAGCGCATTGATAAGAAGGAAGTAGGAAAAAGTTGATATTACTCCCAACTCTCGTGACATTTCTGAACCGTTGAAATTTGCGTGTTTTCAACTTTATTTTTGCACTTTAATTTAATCTTATTTTAAAGAAAATAAAACAAAAAATTCCCCCTTTGTGGAAGAACAAAACGTATGTATGTATGTGTTCGAAAACGTTGACGTAGGAAGAGCTGAGCTCAGTATGTTAGGAACTAGTTCAATAAATGTACCCGATAAATGAACCTGCACTTACTCAAAGCACGAAGCGTCATCGAATTCTGAGCTGTCGATGTTTAAAGCCGATAACTCGTCTGAAATATACCAACAACTAATTACAAACAGTGCTGGAAAAGACAGGAGTCTGTCACAGGGCGTTACATTTCGATTTAAATATATGCAAAAAGTTAAATGCAAATTGTAATTTGAATATATGATTATTTATATGCTCCGTAGAGTGTGTAAATACTCTAAATTCAACAATTGATTGTATTAAAGTCGTTTTGGGACCATAATTTTGATTATACTCATATTTTCAGACCCCAAGACGACTTAACAATATTCGCTCGGTTTATACCTCTAATGTGCATAGCTGCCATGTAACGGATTTGGCCAAACTGCACTAATTTTGTTGTTTTTTGCGCTATTAAACTTAAGTTCGGCTTGTACGTGCATGTTAATTTTCTTTTTTACTCATTAGAAGACTCACAGAATTTGTTTTAGTTTTATCCACTCTTCATATTGAGCTGCCTTATAGCTCTTATATAGTTTGTTGTTGGACGAATAGCGCTCTGCGACCAATACTGATCTATTGTGCCCCCATACTTACACAGAAAAAAGGCGATCTAAAATCAAGTCCAAAAAAATTGATTTGATCTCGACCTTAGGATTGAAATTGATTCACTTGAATCAAGATCGAATGGATTGGAACAATCCTAAAATGCTTGTATCAATCCCAAAACGCTCATTTCAAGTACGGATCCTACTTGAAAATCAAATGATCCTGACTCGAGATTGAAGTAAGTACGGAATTCCACTGTTAAAGCGAAAGAGCGACAAGAAACTGAGAGCAAGTTCGAAACTGAGAGTGAAAGCTCTCTCAGGCTAAAAGGGTACACACACGGATACAAATTTTTCAGTCAGCACTGCAGTTATTGGTGGCGTGGGGTTTTTTGCGCTAACCGTTGCCTTGGAATTCCCTACCAGTTATAAGGTAGCTGCTGAATTACAGTTGATGGATCAAGTCTATTGAAGAGACGAATATCGAGCTTAAATCAATATTGGACCTTCTTGATTGGATCCGACTGAGGGATCAAAGCAAGCTCGAATAACAAGATAGAATCAATCCAGTGTGAGCTAAAGTCGGGATCAAGACAAGAATTCCGGGATTGAAAATTCCGTGCTTAAATCAATCCTTTTCGTACTTGGTTTGAGAAAATCCGGGCTTGACCGATTTCTGACATCGTTTGGGATTGATTTCAGCCCGGATATCTCGGATTTGTTTTCTGTGTAGTTTACAACTCTCCTAGCAGCTTTATTTCCTGTACGAATGTCTGGATTTTTGTGGGTTCTGGGTTACTTTTCTTGTTGGGGCGTAAGCTGTGCTCCCCAAATCTGTTGAATCTGCGCCGTGGGCTAGTATATGTTCTGAGGACTCCTCCTTCTCTTCATAGTATCTACTTAGTTGGGTGTTTACTATTCCCAGCTTGTACAAGTGACCCCGTAGCCTGCCGTGGCCCGTGTAGAGACCTGTCAGGATCCTGAGGGCATTCTTTCCTTGTTGGATCAATTTCTAGAGCCTTTTTGAGGTTGTGGTCCACTATTAATGCTTTTGCTTGTCTCATGCCCCTGGTGGTTACCCAGGAGGCTGTTCTAAGCGTATTCTCTTCCTTTCTAAGGAGCTCCCTAATGGTGTGTTGGCCTATGCCACAGTAGGGTTCTGGTCCTACCATTGCAGTGGCTGCACCCTTGCACATTTCATTTCCGGGTATGTTTTTGTGTCCCGGTATCCGGCGTAGGGACAGGTTGTTCCTGCTGCCTAGTTGGCCCAATTTGTTCTTGGTCTCTAAGACTAGCTTTGAGGTGAACTTGTTGCTGCTAAGCGCATTGAGCGCTGCTTTGGCTATCCGAAAGGATAGCAATTTCGCTATTATGGTAGTTTTTCCCCATATTGGAGTCTGCGCAAAGGGAGATAGCACATACTTCGGCTTAAGATATAATTCTCCCATTGACTCAAACCTTTCGTTCCAGGTCCGGCTACCCCAAGTCCAGTTCCTTTCGTGTCTGTGTACCACTGAATTTTGTGTAGTTGCATTTTATATGTCTCTTCTAGTGAGATCCAATCTCTCTTATTACTTTTGTGTACAGTGAAGTTCCTATCGAAGTGGAACTCTGCCATCAACTCGTCTCTGGGTTGAAGGACTATGGGACTTAATTTGACTATATTCATTCGCCTAATATACATATTCTTAAATCTTAACAGTGATTGGAAAGATTCTTATTTTTCTTACCTAGGTAAGGTACAAGGCAAATGTCAAAAAATATAAGGTAAAAGGTATCCGAAATTTCCAGTACCTAGGTAAAGGTAAAGGTACAAAAAAGGTACTTTTTAATAAGTCTTTTAAATCATTGTTTATACAACACCACTTACCCGAAAATGTTTAGGAATTGAACTATCCCAACGAAACTTTGAGGCTTCCTCGAAATTTCAACAAAGGTGTACTGAAAAAGAACTAAAAAGAACTAAAGATTCTCGGGAATCAGTAGAACAATTCTGTATACCGAGTTTCCCAAAAATTCTACAGGGACATTCACTTTTTTTAGTTTAAAGTCAGAAATATAGTCAAAGTTACATCTGGCTAGCTCAAGGTCTATGGTTAAGTATAATTCTTTATAAACAACACAAATCCACAGATATTAATTACATATGTAATATATTTTATATTTTTTATAATATATTTTTTTTTTGTTATCTTTCAGGCTAATTAGGTTAGAATTCCCATTATTCGAATTTTCGACCTAAGATAAGAAATTCATATTAAAATACATATTAAGGATTATTAAGTTCCACGTTCGCGTCAACTTCACAAACGCCTATATCTAGGTACAGTGAGAAACTTTCTATATATTTAAACAACTGCAGTATTTTCTTGAAATATTATAAGCAAATAGTCTTCGCCTAGATTATACAGTTCGAATGAAAATAAATGGATTTTGAAGTTAAAAGTCGAATAACACACTCGGTTTTTGGAAGCGGGAACTGGCCTGTATATTCTCATCGATATTTCAGTTTTTAATGAATTCATTTTAGTTAAAGAAATGTATGTGGGAGTGAAATCAGTCTATACATATATAAGCCTTGCCGGGCTAATGTTTTCTTTCCTCTATTATTATGATGCAATTTGTTTCTTTGGAATCAAGTGTTTAGAGCACATATAAGCATAAATTAAAAAGAATTAAAATATTTATTTTTAATGCTACATCTGTGTAACTATTCTTTTCGAAAGGTATTTTTTGGTCAGAGAACAAAAATTAAATGAAATAGCTCTCAACAGCTGTTCAGTGAAATTTCAAAAAGTGGCGGGTTCCTACTATTTTAGTCAGCTTGTGTTTGTTTTTGTTTTTTAAGCGCAGAAACTTTTAAGTATTGCATTAGTCACAAAAATAGCCATCAAATGCTTAGTTTAAGTAATTTGACCAATCGATTGATATTCTTAAGGCGTTATGCTAATAAAATACCTTGCCTTTATAAATTGTGCATTTGGTTAAGTTCTGACAAACATCTGGCTCTGTACATACATACGTACATTAACAATTTGTACGGTCTCTTATTCAGTTCGCATGCGCAAGTTAATCGATTTTCAATAGACACAGTTTTAATGTTTGTCGTGTTTACCTTTAACTACTTGTATAACGCTATGCTTAAGAACAAATCATTTAACTCGTTGGATATTATTTTAAAATACCTATGGAGCATAATAAGTCAACATGGAGGAAAATAATGGTATTTTGGTTAAATAAGCTATTAAAACTGCGTACGCTTTACTGTAAATACTGAACAAATTTAATACACTCAATAGTACATCTATCAACGTAAATACCGCAAAGACTTTGTAGTTCGTCGATAATAATGATAGTTCATAGAGATGTCCTTAGGTCTTCTTATGTGACCCCAATTTATTTTAAGTTTATTTTTACTTAATAGAGGAATAATAAGCTCCCACACTATATGACGTATGCAGCATTCTTATTCAATGAGGCATATAAAAATATACCTAAGCCGAAGCCCCAAAAATCTAAATGCTCAAAAAATTCAAAAATCGTAGATTTTTTTTTATAAAATAAATAATAAATTTTTATGTTGAGCGATGGTTCTCATTGCTGCTACAAATTTAAACAAATCATCAAGCGCATAAAATTTCCAACTTTAAAACACTTTGCCAACATCTTGGAAAACATCATAGTTCAGCGAAATGCTCCATCACTTTTATGGCTTCTCGGTGAATTAACAATTCAAGATCCAAGTTGTCTGCAATTCCTAAAGCTTTGAGAGATTTATATCATTTCAACAGTAACATTTGGGTGTTCCATTATTTCACCATTGATATTTGTGGATGAATATGTGAAATGTCGATATGCTACCAACAACGTTGTAGAGTTAGTTTACAGCCAAAAAGACCCATTTCTACTACACAGAGGGAAAAAAATCGAGAACATTCGACTCAAGATGAGCACAAACGTTACCAAATACAATGCATGAACGGTTTTTCTCATTTGTAGCAGGGGTGCAAACCGAACAGAACCAAACCGTTACCGAACCGCTTATTCCAGCTAATAAACCGAGCCGGCGTCCTCTTGAACATGCTGAACCGAACCGAAAACCACTAATCGAAACGGTTTTAAGCAGAAAGCCGTTACCTTCAGACAATGTTACTTGTGGATTCGGGAATTTTTCTCGACTCCCTACGATAAGATAAGATTCTTTCGCATTTCGGAAAAAAGCCATGTAATGAACCGAACCGAATATCGTTAAAAGGATATCAATAATATCCATTTAATGTTAAATTTATCCTAGATTTTCATCCAATGAAGCTTAAAATTGTACAAGGCATATGAAAAATGGATATTATAATGTCAAAACAAAGTTTATTATAAAACTATTTATTCAAGTCAAGTTGATATTGTTCCGTTTTTAAGAACTTGTTTTGAGTTGATATTCAGGCCTGTTCCCAATTCCGAAAACGAGTGGAATTTTCAAAAATCAAGCTGATTGCTGTTCTGAACTTGTCGTTTTCAAAATTTTAATTAATATTTGAGACTTTAAAATAAATATTAAAAATTATAAACTAATTATTATAATTATGCTAAAAATTCTTAGAAACGAGTTGCGTCTTTCATTCATTTGTTTAGTTTTGAAGTATATTCAAAAAGATTTTTTATTTAAACATCAATTAAATATTGCCAGAAAACCATAAACGAGCGACTGTGACCAAATTGAGCTGTTCTGAAATCCACAATTTTTGTAGTCGATTTCAATCTTTAAGCGATAGATGCTAGGGTTGCTTCGTGTGAATTAAATTATTCAGACAACACGGCTTCTATTTTATTTAACTATATTTACCCTTACGAAAGCCTAGTACTGAGGGCGTTCGAATTTTCCTTTCGTCACAGTATTTCATATAATAAGAAACACCTAGGATTTGCTTTGATGCTCATGTGCTTTTAGAAAGTGTTTCTATTTATGTGAAATACTAGGCTTAAATATGAAATATTCAATGTAATATAAAAATACTGTTTTAAATGGATTTAAAGAGTGAATAAGCACTTTGTGGTCGGGTGTGGCTCAGCGGTTAGTGTGTCGGCCTGCTGTGCGGGGAGGCGTGGGTTCAATCCCGCCTCGAACCATCTAATAAAAAGATTTTTAATTTTTTAGAAAATAGCTTTTACACATCCGGTCACCTTCACCAGCTATTGGCGCCAGCTGTGAAGTTAACTTAGAAATTAAGAAGCAAAATTCTCAAAGCTTTGCTGTTCGGATTCGCCGTTAAACTGTAGGTCCCTTTCTCTTGTGCGAAAAATTATAAGCACACACGCCAAGAGATTGAGAGAAGCTTGGCCCTGGCCCTCCTGGAGGTGCTGTT
The DNA here is from genome assembly GCA_037044535.1 of Lordiphosa magnipectinata. Classification (NCBI taxonomy): domain Eukaryota; kingdom Metazoa; phylum Arthropoda; class Insecta; order Diptera; family Drosophilidae; genus Lordiphosa; species Lordiphosa magnipectinata. The sequence goes on from JBAMBO010001452.1 coordinate 122,926, forward strand.
TGAGCCAATTTTAGATTTACAAGAACTTTGCAAATTGAAATCAAAGAATTGGTGACAACTCTGGTTGCAGTCGATATATGCAAACACGCGCTGGCCATTCAGCCAGCTGTTAATTAAGCCGGTTTTGAAACCGAGTTTAAAAACTCAAAACCAAATCGTTCGGAATTAGGAACAGCAAAATGTGAAATGTTTGTTTTTGTCTTTACTTTTTGAAAACGGTCGGATTTCGGAACATTCCTGATTGTACCGTTTTCAAGAAGATTTTAAAGGTAGGCTACACTATTATTTTACAAGCACTGGTGAAGTGCTGCTCTTCCCCGCACATATTTCCATAGGATCAGAAACATCGCAGTACAAAACAACTCCAATGACGCTCTCCCCCCGACTTGTTTCATTTGTCTTTCAAAAAAACACAGAAAAACTGGGAATTAAAACCAGGACCCTTTCCGCGCTTAATGAACAACGTATGGAATGGCGCGCTAGCACATTGAGCTATTGCACACTTTATTATCTTCACATCTAGAGTGCTATTTACTTTTCTGTGTGGTGGTTGAGCTGACAAAAAGTTGAGTTAAAAAAAAAAACCAAGAGAGATATCAAAATGAGATCCAACACAATTTCTTCAGAGAATCGGGACGACGGACCTGCTCTCCTATCCCTGCAATCTTAGAGTTCAGGCGAAGACGAGCATACCCCACTTCGGTTAATATATTCGCCTTTTCACAATTAACTCGATAGTTCGATATATAATGCTGATACCTATCTCTTATTATTTCAGGTGAAACGGCATTGCATTGCTCCCGCTCTTATCAAGCGACGCCAAGGGTATTAAATTTAATGGATACCAACTCTTTGAATATTCCGCCACCCAATTTACATTCGTCAAAAGCGATCAATCCCAATAAGGCGGTATTCACCATAGATGCGAATACTGGGAAGATTTTCATTGTCAACAACAAGGCATGCCAGCTGCTGGGATACACTTCACATGAATTGCGAAACAAGACCTTCTTCGATTTACTCAATTGTAAATCGGAAAGTCACATTTCTGCCTTAGCCGAAATGCAGATCGATTGCGATGAGGGAATCGTTGTGCTGTTGAGTGGAAAGGTGATTGAAATGAAGACCAAGCAAAACAGCAAGATTGTGGTCTCACTGTGGATTCGTCAAATAGACAACGAGGGGCGGAATATAGCTGTAGCTGAACCAGTTCAACGACACATTTGCCAAATAAGCATTGATCGTCTAGGCGTTATCACGAGTGCAGACTCCACTACTGCTACGATTTTCCTTTACGACTCTGCCGAGGACGTTATTGGGGTTAGCATCACAACTTTGATACCGTTTATAAAGCTGCCCGATCCCGATGGTAGAGAGATACCAAAGTATCTGCGCAAGCAGAGAGCCACAGGTCGAACCACAGATAAAGTAAAGTTTCCGCTTTGCTTGCTTATAGCACCATACGAGCCTTCTCCTTCATCGTACAGCAGCAGCAGCACTAGTTGCTTCAACATAACGATTTGGGTGTTCCAAAATCTCAGTGGACTGATTGTTGTGGATGAAATGGGCAACATTCAGACTTGCAATCAGCCATTTTCTTTGCTAATGTTTGGATACGGTCAGGATAAAGTTACAAACATGCACATCTCCTCAATATTACCGAATTTCGGAAAGGATTTGGCCGAGGACAAAAGTCCAAACGTATCCAATACTTCTATTGCCAGCAACGATTGGGAACCTGACACTGATCCTCTTGCTATCGATAATGAATCTTCATTACAGTCCAGCAAAAAATCATCGGGTGTAAAATTGGATACACAAAACTCGCTGGGAGATCTCACGCACGACGCCGCATTCATAAGCAACGGCGGGGCCAGTGTCAGCAGCAATCAGGAAGGTAGCACTGAAATGCTTTTCATGGACCGACAGACCAGCGACTGTGCGATTGATGATATCCTCACACCTGTTAATGCTTCAAACTGTTTTCCCTCTGGGGACTTTGAAGAAACCCAGTCCCATGACATGGAGCTGGACAAGATGAAGTCCACATCAATAGATGCATTTGATTCTTCAAGTACGAACCCTCCAACGAAATTGCTGAGCGGCATGAATGGCAGCTTTGTCGGAGAAGCGATTCATGCGGATGGGACGGTGATAGACGTTGTCTATTCTGTCTCGCTTCAGATATTACCTTGCTCCAGTCGAGTTTTCTGTATTTGGGTGTGCCGGGATCCCAACACTCGCTTCGAAAATGAAAGGCATGAGTATACAAATCTTACATCGACATTCAACAGCATGACCAGCACGATTGAGCAGTCCTTGGGGCAAGTAATTAAGACTACAGCTGCCCAGAACTCTAGCAGACCGAACTCCCTCTCCTTGATGTCTAAGTATGAGGACGAGCTGTTCTCTGGGGAGTATAGCAAGCATTACACCTCAATCCAACAAATAGGCAAGGGGGCCTACGGTTATGTAAATATGGCATTTCGCAACACAGATCGCCTCTTAGTAATTACCAAGTTCATTCTTAAGGAGAAGCTCTGCTCGCAGTTCATGGTTAAGAGTCAAGATTGTAAGGACGTTCCCATCGAGATTCATTTGTTGCAAACACTGAAGCACAAAAACATAGTGGCAGCATTGGACGTTTTTGAAAATGATCTTTTCTATCAGTTGGTCATGGAGAAACATGGTCCTGGAATGGATTTGTGGACATTTATTGAGCGCCGCCCACTGATGGACGAGAAACTGGGAAGTTTTATTTTTCGCCAAATCGCTGATGCTGTGTACTATTTGCACGAACTGAAAATACTGCATCGTGATATAAAGGATGAGAACATTATCATCGATCACAAGTTTAACATAAAGTTAATTGACTTTGGATCTGCTACCTTTATGGAGGAAGGTAAATACTTTTCAACATTTTACGGAACAACTGAGTACTGCAGTCCGGAAGTGCTGGCCGGCAACAGATATGCCGGTCCCGAGCTGGAAATGTGGTCGCTGGGAGTCACACTGTACGTTCTGATGTTTTTCGAAAATCCATTTATTGATGTTGAAGAAACTCTTAAAGCAGACGTTCAAATACCAAACATGGTAACGGAGCAATTAACCAACTTACTGAGCTCCATGCTTAATAAAGATCCAAAATATCGTTGTACAATGCTGCAGCTAATTAACGATCCCTGGGTCACTCAAGAAGTCAATGGATCGCTTTTCAATTTTTCGTGGATTGTACCATGCAAGGCTCATGAGGCAAATCCGGACATATACTTTTCGGGACACTTGTATACCAGCACGTCGGTATTGTCAACCATTTCGCCACAAGAAACGTTTTCACAAATTGAAGAATGTTCCATAGGCGGCAGTGACGAAGAGAAACTTGCATCGCATAAGACGGGGATTAAGTGCTGTACAAAAAAGGGTAAGCAGAATTTTATTATCATCAGTAGACAACGACCGGATTTTGCGTATTTGCATATTTTGAACCGCATGTTCCATTTAAATTCTGATTGCACACATCTTATTTTTATTGATCCATGATCTAAGTCCGCTAAAACAATTTTGCATAAATTGCATATTTGCATAGAAAAACATTTTTTTATGAAATTACATAATGAGCGCGATCACCAGCATAAATCGATGACAAAAAATCGACTATTTTTATACTCTGTACCGAAGGTACATAGAGTATATTAAGTTTGTGCAAAAGTATGTAACAGGGAGAAGGAATCATTTCCGACCCTATAAAGTATATATATTCTTGATCAGCATCAACAGCCGAGTCGATATAGCCATGTCCGTCTGTCCGTCCGTCCGTCTGTCCGTCCGTATGAACGAAGAGATCTCAGAGATGGTAAGAGATAGAGGTTTGACATGTATGGGGCATATATTTCTTATACTTGCAGGCAGATCAAGTTTATTTTCAATTTTTGCCACGCCCCCTCCCGCCCCAGCAATTTGGAAAAAACGTCATATCTCCTACAGTTTTGAAGATAGATCGTTCGTACCTTCTAGAGATACCTTGTAAATAAGATTATTTATCGATTTGCTGAAGGAATGATAAAGATCGGATGAACGATACTCAAGCTATGAGCAAAAAACGGCCAGTAAACACCGAGCACCACCCCACCCACCACCGCAGCATTCTATTGAACGTCAATCTTAGTGAGAGAGAGAGAGAGAGAGAGAGAGAGAGAGAGAGAGAGTGAAACTTAGAGATGAGCGCGTATAACTCGTGAGCAAATGCGAGCTGAGACGTTAAGGGTACAGAGTATGTTATAGTCGGGCTTGACCGAGTTTCTTTCTTGTTTTTAGATTGTGCTGGTGAACAGGCATGATGTGCAAACATGATTGCTAATTTTCGTGATTGTGTTAGATGTGAATACATCAAAGAAATAGTTTGTTAGAATTGCTTGATTGTGATTTGTTATCGATAGCACACAGCTGTCAGTTGTAAACAAACAAGAAATTTAATGAAGACAAAAACAAAATGAATGTGGAAACTTCTTTGTTTTTAATTAATGAATTGGCAGAGCACGTGGTTTCGCAAGTCGCTCACGGAAATTCGTGCAAGGCTCTGAAGGCTCTACTGGTTGTTGCGGAGGAGGAGGAAAGCTTGAAAAGCCGCCTATTCAAAACAGCCTCGCGTGCGCTCCGAGTTCTTCTTTGGAGTGACAGTACAAAATTACAGAATGGACAAATTCAAGGATTATTTCATGATGTCCCGTGCATCGTTAAAGACTCTCTCTGGATGAACTAATAGAGAAAGTAACTCTTAATATAACCCAGCGTTATGTAATTTTGCTGCTGGCACAACACACGAGTTCTTCATATTACTAAATTACCGTTTTTAAATAGGAAAAAGATCTGGCCATCAGATATTCGAGTTTGTTGTGTACATTCTCGCCGGGATTACAACAAATTTTAAATGGCTAACAAAGTTTTAAGGAAAATTCAAGGGGATTCTATGAGCAGTTGCTGCTATTGACGACGGTCATATAAATTTAACAGTCTGTTCTAAATTTGATTTAGCTATTAGTTGATAAAAATTCAAAACTTCCGCTAACAAAAATATATCTATGACTCTGTTGCCTTAAAATTCTATAAAACACGTTCACCAGCAGCCAAACACTTTTTTGTTGATTGATGATTTATGTTAGATGGTTGGTGTGTGCTGGTGAACGCGCTCAATGATTCTGTGCTTACCATTTTCTGATTTTGATGCAAATCTGTTTGAACTTGTAAATCAACATCACCAATTCAACTTGTAATCATTTAAAATGCCGAAATTAGTGATAAAAACACACTCTTAATTCAAAAATGGCTAAGAGATTTGCCATTAAACTGTTCTGCCATACATATTTACATAGCAGGCACCCGGCGTGCGTTGCTGCGCCCCCTTTACAATTTTAAACACAATACGAAGAAGTGAAGCTTAATAGACAATTGCCATCTATCAAATCTTCATGATAATCTAAACTCGTTAAATTTTTTTCTAGTTTCACTAGTTTTTGGTTCGTATGATCTTCACCTCCTACTTACCCGTCGATAAACCCGTCTTCGTGTCAATCTAAACTCATATAAGAATTTCGCAAATGTTAAAATTTCTTTAAACCGATTGACTGACACCTCCTATTTACCCGTCTTTAATTTCCAACTATTACATCTTCATGATAATCTGAACTAATCAATTTTGAAATTTTTGCATATATCAGGATTTTTGGACCCCTTGATCAATTTACCTGTCTACATTATAATCTAACTCATGCGAAAGTTTTGTAAATTTCGCAATTTTTTGGACAGTTGGAGTTAACCATTTACGCGTCCACAATTGCCATCTATCACATCTTAATGATTTCCAAAACTCATAAATTTTTGCAAATTTTGCGAAAAATTTAAACTCAAATTGGACAGTTCGGTCTACACTTCCTATGTTTACCCGTCTACTGTTGCCGTCTATTAAGTCTTCATAATAATCTTTGGTCATATGAAAAATTGCCAAATTTCGCGATTCTTTTAACCATTCGATCTCCTAACCCTTCACCTGTCTACATTGCCATCCATAAAACCTTCATAATAATATTAGGTCATAGGAAAAATTTGCAAATTTGGACCTGTTCAATCCATGCCTCTTATTTACCAACGCCTGCGCTTTCGTAAATACTCAAATGAAAATTTGACAAATTTCGCGGTTTTTGCTGTAAGCCTCTTATATACGCGTCTTCAATTGCTATCTATCCAACCTTCATAGTTATCTTAGAATCTGAAAATGTTGCAAATTTCGCGATTTTCTTGACCACCTGATCTACTCCTCCTATTTACCCGACGGAATGGTATTCTCTATGATAATCTAAACTCAAATGAGATTTTTGGAAATTTTGCCGATTTTTTGACCATTTGTTCCACGTCTCCTTTATTTATCCGTGTACTCCACGGATTATGCCGTCCATAAAACGTTCATAAAAATCTAAAATTAATTAACAATTTAGAAATTTCCCAATGTTTTAGAACTTTCAAGGTACACCTTTCATTTGCTCGGTCTACAACTTCAAATTTGACTGTCTATATATGTCATCTTTATATTCTTTATAATAATCTATAATCAAGAATGAGAATTTTTGTAAATTTCTCCATTTTTATACATTTTTTATACATTTACATATTTTGCATATTTCTTGCATATTTTGCATATTTGTTTGCATATTTTGCATATGCAAAATTTGCAGTTTTCAATGTAAAGTGGGTTATTAAATTAGTATAAATCCAAATGTTCACCTCAATCAACCTTTATTTAAAAAATTGCACAAAATCGGATGTCTAATCAGCAGCTATATCAGGATCAGTTATAACTGAAGCGGGACGACTACGTCTAAGTCTCAAAAGTCTACCTACTTATTTTAACACTATTTTAAGCTATTGTACCCTTGAAAAGAATCTCGCATATTCTTAGCTTTCCTTCATTTACTTAACCCAAAAAATATTTTTTTTTAACTTTGCAGTTGCATCCGATCAGCTGGAAGTATTGTGTGTAAAGCATCTTCAAGTGAATTCTTCAGTCAGCCAACATGAATTAAGATCCCCGTTACTAACCTCCACCAATACCGAAGTGGAAAATAAGATAAGCTGTTCCAAATCGGAAAACAACATATTTGAAAACAAACTTGAGCCCAGTGTTTCTGTCTATAACGTTGTTAGCTTGCACGATGTACGCTTAAAACCAAATTCACTAAATTTTAAAGTTAAAAATCTTTCAGATGTGGAAGGAAGCAGCGATAAATTCAGTTAGAGAGAATCCTGAAGTCCAATGACAATGAAGTGTGAGATTTATGATTGTTCGTTGATAATACTTATATAGAAATGAACCAACAGATTTTATATATATTACATTTTGAGAAATACTCGTTGGATATTGCACCTCTGATAATTTGTAAAGTTTTATGAGTTTAAAAAGAATATTGTACATACTTTGTAAATATAATGATTTATTGAAATGATTACTAAATGTGTAAATGTAAAATATACAAAAAGAAAAAAAAGATAAATAAATACGAAGAAAGTGCAATGTAAACACATTAAAATCTGAATTATTATTTGAATCCTCTGCCAGCATAAATATTAGTTAATGCGCGAATTTGTTTTTTGTTTATTTGGGGAAGGATTGAGGAAGGTTCGAAGTTTTCCGATATTCGCTTTAAGACCTGTACCCAGCCATGCGGAATTTGCTATTTATTTATTGTGTGTGGAACACAACTAAATCAGGGTGAACATGCACCTAAAAGGTGAAGAAAATTAGCTAGCTATAACAGATGACGCAAATCTAAAAACAGAATAGCATAATGGTTGTAATTGTTGTAACCAAGGCTGCAAACCTAGAAAACTCTGCATAAGGTTCGGTCCGGGGGCTCTAACCCATTGTAAAGTCCAAGGTTCGGTTCGCGGACCGGTTCCTGGAACCCCTGAACCCAAGGTTTTGTTTCGAACCTTGGTTCGCTTGAACAAAAAAGAATAGTTTGACTTTCGATATATTAATTCTACGTTGATAATGAAATTTATATACCACCCCTCTATTCATATATTCTGAATATAATATTCATATCATATCTGAATCATAATATTCACTACTTAAGTTATTGTAATTATCAAATCCATTAGCTGACATTAACAATTTTTAGGAATTGCTTAGTTTAAGCATTATATCTTCCACGAACTATTCATCTATACTAGCTCTTAAATAAGAAAGAACAAACTTAAGTGTTCAAAATGCACGTTCAACTGATACCTGAGTTGCTGGAACAGCTAGTATAGTAATGGCAATATTTTTTTTTAAGTCCTCGTTTTTATGACCTTTCCAAAATTTTAACACATTTGTCGATGTATGTAATGTATGTGCTCTTTGACAATTTCCAAAGAAATCTTTAACATCATTCACAGCCTTTTTATTTGATATTTGTTTATTGCTTTCATAAGCTTCTCTTCTTCACAATCAGACGTTGAGTCAGTTGCTTTGCAATTGTTTTTTGTAAGCGAAATATGAAATTTCGGGTCTGAAAATACTGCAGCCAATACTGGTACTGAACTCCTAGTAGAATAATGCTTGTCGGGGCACTTAGATAGATATGAAAAATGTGTTTGCTGAAGATTTTAGAACAATTCCTCGGCGTGAAAACCAAGCTTGGTAGTAATTGTGATCTATACCGTCCGTTCAAAACCAAGTTGATTCATCATTCTTTCCGTATAATCTATCATCATTATCACACTTTATCTTGTCACTTTACATCAAAATTTATTCACGCTTAGTTAGAAATGCCATCGTTTATAGTAAAATCTGCAGAGATTTCCAGTTTTTCCCTGGATATATCGTTGAATAAATTAATTAAATTGGTGAACCGAACCTCATTTTTCGATAAAGTGGTCCAGTTTGGGTTCAGGTTTGAGGAGTCAAAAATATAGAGCGCCTGGAACCGCCGAATCGTTTCTAAGGGGTTCGGTTCCAAACCGGTTTGAAATCTTGGTTGTAACCATTGCACTGTGGTCGATAAAAAATATCAAAGAATGAAGTGGGCGATGAGAGTGCTTCTGGACTTCCAAGCCCCGGAATTTTCTTCTTTTTTGGCCCGATATTTGCATCACAACGCTTGACGGTCTCGGCCTCTGCTATAAGTGCCCTCCAGTCGCTTCTGCTTCGTGCGAGCTGGCACCAGTTGTTCATACCAAGGATGGATATGTCTTTCCGCTCCTGATATTCCCATCTTAGTGGTGGGCGTCCCCTTTTGCGTTTCCAAAGTCATCCGGCTTCAATTTGTACGCCTTTTTTACTGGAACTTCCTCATCCATCCGGGTAACATGTCCCATCCAGCGCAGCCGCTGTTGCTTTATGCGCTTGACCGGTGTCCCCATAGAGCTCATACAGTACGCGATTCATTGGTATGCCGCCTCATCCGCTGCTGTCAATGTCCATGCTTCTGTGCCATATTGCAGGACTGGGATGATGAGCGACTGGTATAGCGCTATTTTAGTTCTTCGAGAGAAGGCTCTGATCTTGAACTGCCTACTGACCAGGTTCGTTTTTGCCGATAATGTCAATATCATCGGTGTATGCGAGTAGCATAACCTCGATACAGTGGAATACAGTGGCAAAAAACATACCTTGAAACGCTGAAATGGGAAGTGCCATCCATATTCCAGATATTTCCCCTTCCGACTCCTATTTGTATTCGTAGATGACAGATGCCCTTAAGGATCAGCACTTTCGGTCTTTTGCAGAACTCTAAAGTGGGTCCGATTCGTGAATGGCATCAAAAGACGCCTCGTATTTTCGAGATGGTATCCGAAAATTGACAAAAAAATGGACAATATTTTTCTCACTAAGATCCATTATTCGACTGATGGTTCAATATGGACCAATAGTTCCTACGGCAGCTATAATATAGTGTTCCGACTGTCTGTGTGAAAGCGTCTATTATTATAATAGACTATAATGGCTGAGTTTGAAAACAAAAAAGTTTTTCTCAACAAGAACCATTTTTCGACCGATGGTTCCTAGGGCAGCTATAAGATATAGTCATCCGATCCTGTCAGCTCTGACAAATTAGAAGCGTGAACTAAAAAAGAAGACTGTGCAAAGTTTCAGCTCGATAGCTTTAAAACTGAGAGACTAGTTTGCGTAGAAATAGACAGACGGACGAACAAAGCTCAATCGACTCACCTCGTCGCCCTGATCAAGAATATATATAGTATATGGGGTCGGAAATGAATATTTCAATGCGTCGGAAATTTGTGGCCAAAATTATAATCCATTCGCAAGGATATAAAAAACATTAAAAATTTTGTTGTACAGGTAATTACTCTAATCAAAAGGCGCACAATTTAACTCTTTTTCTGTTCATGCCGGGCCCCTAGTCGCTGAAAGCGGAATTTCCACGACGTTCTGGATGATATATTCAAGCATGCGGAGTTTCATCAAGGTATCTGAGTGGACAAATCCTCCACACAGTTTCTGGGTCTGGAAGATGGATACCTTCCAGCAACCGCCCTAATCTTTTTTACCTTTTACTCAATAATTAAACCCTGCTTTCAGCCCCAGTTAATTTTTATTAACCTCAAGTACCAATAGAAATTACTTTCGCAAGCTTACTAATTTGAATGTAGCGGACTTCAGATCCCATTTTGCTGATGCTTGACGAATAAAGTTCAGATTTTCAGGCGCAACAAATAACTAAGTAACTTTTTAATTGCTTCATAAAGAACAGATAATTAACAATTACAAACTCGTACATGCAAACACAGACTACAAAAAACCCCAAATTTTCTACTAATTGTCACGATACAACTACTTACTAAGTAACTGCCATTTATATTGCTCTTTAAATAAGTTTAAAATATACAATTGCATTAAGCTTATAAATCTTTTCTTAAATACATAATTGAATTACAAGTGAATTGTCGGTCATAAATAAGCGCTTTTTAAATTAATATTCCAATTGTCAAAAATGCCAAAACTGGTTCTGATCCTTTATTGTTTTTCTTTTCCATTTAGTGCACTGTGGGTACTCAACTCAAAATAATTGACATAAGAAAATTTGCGCAATTTTAGCTTACCGATTCATCCACAATTGGAACATATCAAAACAGGTAAGAAAGTCGGTCAAGCCCGATAATATACACTGTTCCCCTTCAAAGTTTGTATATATCTGATCAATTTAAGTTAGAAGCCACATAATGTGGCAAAGAACCCAAAATCGCCCTTGCGGCCGGTGATACCCAGCATAAATGTTTATTTTCCTTACAGCTCGACTATCGTTCACATTATTTTCATCATTCCTTTGGCGGATCGATAAACAATACTGATTAATACATATGCGTAAAAAGCACGCATCTATCTGCAAAACTGTGGGATATATGACGTTTTTTACAAATCGCGGTGGCAGGAGGGGGCGTGGCAAATATTTAAAATAAACTTAATCTGCCTGCAAGTATAAGAAATACATGTCCCATACATGTCAAACCTCTATCTCTTCATCTCTGAGATCAATTCGTTCATACGGACAGATACGGAGTGTGATCTTAATGGACATCAGATGATCTATAGTTCAAAATTGATTTACTATTAGCACAAACTATAAAACTAGTTCTAGCGACTTTTGGCAGTTGAAATACAAATTTAATACATCTTAAGACTCTCTAGTCTTTCACCATGAATTAGGTTACATTGTGCGGTTATTCTGTATATTCGGTTTTTTTCATGTACATAGCTCAAACCATTCCAAAATACATTTATACAAATACACATATATATATATTTTAATATAAGAGTATATGGAAAATGCATCTAAAATATAGTTAGAGAGTTTTCATAATTGCGATCCCAGTAGCCTCCGCTGTATATCCAATCATCAGTTTTTGTATAAGGGCTCTCCACGTTTTTAAACCATCTGAAATCAGAAAACGCTTGTAGTTGTTCAACACAGCCAGATGTTAAATATTACCTCGGAGACCAATCCTGTTCGTGAGTAGATTTTCGATGTTTCCTGGTGTCTCTTTGTTGTTCCTCCAATCGTGTCTTTTCCTTTGAGGCACCGTCCAAATCGCCATTCTCCAGGCATAGTATATCAGGACGCAATCGCGAGTCGGTAGGGCAAAGTGTTTTAGGTGGTTTCATATTATTGTCCATAGCATTTAATTGCATGGCAAAGTTACTAAATTGATAATACTGAAAAGAATAAAAAATGAAACAATAATGTGAATCTTCAAAATAGCGGAAGGGTTAAGGTCAAATCAAAAACAACCGTTGTCAGAATAACACCGCAAGCTCTTGTCTCCGTAAAATTTAACCTTAAAGAAAAGTTTTCTTTGTGTAAAAAATGTCTCTGTCGCAATTACTGTCTCTGGTCGATGAGTTGCAGGAGCCACGCATCTATGAGTTCGGTTTGGGTCTGCTTCCGCATGACCGTCAACAGCGCCTCTCTATCAATGGGTGCCCCTATGCCTCACCTGTGTGTCCCGACTCGCCGGAGGCTCAAATGGTAGCCCAACGGCAATACAATCGGGAATTGGCCAAACACTCAAACAACCAATGGTCGATGATTCCTCAATTGGGCAAAGATGGCTTCCATGTGTGCATGGATGTGTCGCAATTCAAGCCCATTGGGCTTATGGTCAAGGTTCAGGAGAATTCCACACTGGTGGAGGGAAAGCATGAGGAGCGTCAGGGTGATCATGGTCATATAATGCGTCATTTTGTGCGTAGCTATAAAGTGCCCGAGGGCTATGAGGCTGACAAGGTGGCCTCCTCGCTGTCCTCCGACGGTGTGCTTACCGTCAACATTTCCAAAACTCAGCTCTTGGAGGACAATTCGAAGGCGCGTGTCATATAAATCCAGCAAGTGGGACCGGCTCATCTTAATGTCAAGACGAATGCAGTCGAAGACGAGAACGAGTCAAAGAAGAAGACTACCAATGGCAGTACCACCAAGTAGAAGTCCACGAAAATCTTTAAATCGCCATTTTTCCAATATCTAATTTATTTCCTAATTTATTGTTAACCATTGCATTTGTTAAAGGAAAAAGGCTTTAATTTAAATAATAAACCTAATTTTGTACACCTGGTGTGGAAGCTTTTCGGCATTTTCAAGAAACTTTAAGTTTCAAATTATGTGAAATTTTAAAAAATTTTTGAAAGTCATATAATAAACGTTGCAAAAACGCGTACAAATCGAAGCCTGCTGACTTTGGAGGAAAAGGCCAGAGGGGACGCCCACCACTAAGATGGGAGGATCAGGTGCGGAAAGATATTTCCAGCCTTTGAAACCTTTTAAGTCTTCGTGTCTTCGGATGAAGCTGAAGCGACTGGAGGGCATTTATAGCAGAGGCCGAGACCGTCAAGCGGAAAAAGAAGAGAATGTTATATCAAGTTGCCTTTTTAAAACTGCTTTAAAAATTTGAGATGGAAATCTAGTTGTCCTCCCATAAATTAAAATCTTGATTTCCGGCTTTAACAGGCTAGAACTTTGCTTATGGTCCTGACATAAATGCAACAAAATTTCCATAAATAGGGCATATGTGTAACTATATATTAAGATGGTTTTCAATAAATGTGCCACAAAAACAATGGCTTTTTTTTTGTATCAATATAAACCTAGAGATTATTAAATTAATAATGTGGGGTTTAATTTGAAACTTCAAATTTCATTTGATACGCAAGAGTAATAATTTGAAACTAAATGATTTTCAATGTGGTTTGAAAATTCGAAAATTTCTTGACTTGTCACTTGTAAATGGATTTCAATATCGAGCACGGACTTTTATTTTAATAAGGTAAGTTTAAGCAGCTAAGCATTCATATAAATGTTGCTATCATATGTTTGGAAACTTATGTAAATAACAAATATAACTCTTTAGACAAGAAATATATACCGCCTCAATGCTGCTGTGGCTGTTTTTGCGCTTTGCAAGATGATGCGCAAAGTGAGAAGTTCGAAATAAAGACAGCTGCAGAAGAGGCTTGTTTCACTCAAGTTCTCTGCGAATGCGTAAAGATCTGCATGTATGGGTCTTGGCATGAGGTACATTATTCCAGTGACTTCTGCTTAAATCATATCCGCGTGGACATGAAGCATGAATAGTGAGAGAACCATGTTTCCCATAGTGAAGTGCCCACTCCTGACGATTTCATTTCATTAGTGTAAATGAGATACATACATTTAAAATGGTACATCTTTACGTAATAAAATCGTAGAATTTTTTGGGATAGTATATTTCCAAGTGAAGGTAAAAACAAGAATGCGGCCAAACGGGTCAAAATAGGCATTTTTAGAAAATTTAAGCTCAAATTACTAAAAATCTAGAATAGTGCTCAGCTCACGAAAGCCATCTAGAATCACCACCAACCCTTCGATATACTGAAAAACGTCAAATATTGTTGCCTATTGTTATCAACTATTACCACAAGCCAAAAATTATCTGCAGTAAGTTCATACCTCGCTACTATTGGCAGGTCGTGGTCTGCAGCTCCACAATATCGTAGAGTCCGGTATATCCAGCGAGTATGCTGATTCACTCTTGGGTATATCACCCTCTATTTCTGGTGGTGGGAAGTTATCATTCTAAAATTATTAAAAAACATAAGTTTAAATATTCCTTTTTGTTACTGATCAGATTTTCATACTTACATCCTGTATAGATAAACTGCGGAATGAGTTTAACTTAAAGCTATTCAATTTGGAAAACATTCGTTTGGGAGTGCCGTCAGGGGAAGCTGAATCTTTGTCGTCATTCTTCCGGGTTCCTTGCTTTATATACTGATTATAGTTTTCAGCTGGACAGCACTTTATAAACTCAGTCCATTTCCCATAAAGGAAGAATAAGTTTTTTTTACTGTAAAAAAATCGTTAACGAACTAGTTTCAAAATTAAAAGCTGCAAAATTTGTTTCATACTTTGCATCCTTTACAAATCCCTCAACTCGGTGTAAATTCTTGGCTGCAGATCCAGATGTTTTGAATGTTAAGTTCGCAATGTGTCCACTGGAGTGATTTGTGATTTCCATGTTTCCATATTGCTCAATCCAAAGTTTTCCAACAATTATGTTGTGCACACAACAGTTAACGTTGGTCCAGGTGTAGGTTTCATTCCATCTGTAAGTTCAATACATCAATACAAATTAATACACAGAGAAAAAAAAAGATAAAAACATATGTTGATATGACCCTTATTAAAATGAACTTTTTAAAATATCAAGAAAATAATATCATTCTGATCCAAAATAATATCATTTACTTAAATTGATATTGAATAGTTTCAGAATGATATTAAAAATGTAATAATAATATGTTAAAAAATATCGATTTGAATTTTTAACATATCAATTTGATATATTTTTATATCGGAGTGAAGTCGATTTGAAAAAATATCAATGTTTTTCTAGGTGTACGTAAATCATTGACAGGAATAGATATATTTTATACCCTTTCAGAGGATAATATTAAATTGGTCTTCAAGTCGAAAAGAAGTCCGTCTGTCTGTTGGTTTCTACATAAACTAGTCCCTCCGCTTAAAGGATATAGGGTTAGTTTATCTTATACCTGCCATAGGAACAAACAACAATTTATTTTATACCCCTATATAGCAAGAAACTCTTACCAGGAAAATATTGTTTGTGTGTTTCGTAATCTGCTTGTTAATATCGCAACACATATCGATATGTTGTAGTTCCAAGGGCATTTGAGCTCAATATTCTTCGCCTCCGTAATATACAATACTTAGCAACATCCCATACACTTCGTTACAACTTTGCTATTTTCTTTTGCCATTACTCACAACTGCAATTAGTTGTTTACTATAAATGTTGATTGCGATTAACAAAGTGACTCAAATTCTTACTTAATCTTATAAACAATTGATTATACTTACTTAGGAAACTCAACGGTAACAATTCCTTTAGGATGAACTTCAACGCTCTTTCCCCAGAACTTAAGTTTGGGGCTTATAGAGCCGTGAAACTTAAAATCTTTGGACTCTGCATGGAATGCGGATACTGGAGGATGATGCGAGACCTGCTCACAAACGATCCGATAATCATCTCTCTGAAGTTCGTACGTTTCTCCAAGAAGTGGGTTAAAAGGTTTTCCTAGTCGATCCCAGTTGGAAGCTAAGGCAGATACCGCAAAAGCTATAAAATATAATCATTAGATTAAAAAAATATTATTTGAACAATTATATTTGGTTGTTTCTTTATCAGTTGAAGACCCTCATTTTGTGACCTTGGACAAAAAATTGTGTTTCATAGTTTGTAACGCACAGAGGAAATCATTTCTGACCGCATAATGTCGATCTATGCCTATTAATGCCTATCAGTCCCTTATCCTAAAGGCTACAGATTAGTAAGGAATTATGAATCACCATCTGGATAAGACTGATTTCCACAGGAACGATGGGTCAATGATCCTAGATATTTGTTTTCAATGATATTATTCTATCTATCCCATCCCATTTCGTAGATTCTGCCAAGTTTGATAAAAACTGGATTTAAGCATACATTTCTTGTAAAAAACGTAATATTTCCCGAAGTTTTGTATATAGGGGGTTCGTACCTTGTAGAGATATTTAGCAATCTAGATTATTTATCGATTTGCGAAAGGCCACAGACAGCGCGGCTCTGGATCGTTGTATCTGGTTTTTGCTGTTGAATCACATTGGAGTTTCCAAGCGATTATGGCATCTCAAGCATGAAGAGGGAGTTGTTTTCTGATTGTGGTACCAGGTGAAGACCGCTGATGATATGGTAGAGATACCATTGAAACAGCTGTTCGGTCAACTAACTTCCTTTGTGGTGTGGTGTGTCCCTGTTTTAAAGTTATGTACCAACATAACGAGACCTGGAGCCGGCAAAAAATTTGAAGGTTCAAAGGAATAATAAAGATCGGATGTACTATACTCAAGTTATGACTAAAAATAAGTTCGCTGTTGCAGCGCTGGCTTGCCAAATGGTTACACTAGTGGTGCCATCTATTGGTTATTTTTGAAAATCCCTCAACAAGCATTATTCAAAGCATAAATAGAATTGTTGCATGAAAAATTCAAATTCTTTAAAAAAATTTACGAGCTACAAAGGTTTATAAACTTTGGAATGATATGGATCGGATGAATGATACTCAAGTTATGACCAAAATAGAGTTCGCTGCCGCCGCGCATCGCTGCTACTGCAGGTACAGAGTACAGGCCGGGCTTGACCGACTTTCTTACTTGTTTTTAAAATTTTATTGATTTAGTACAAAATAATTGAATTTTTTGCCAATTGCTACCAAAAATTTCAATTTTTTTCTGGTTTTACGGAAATTTTTACTTGCATTTAAGGCCCATTACTAAAAATTTAGTTTGGCATTATATTTTCATATAAATAGGACTGCCGTTCAAACGCAATCAAATTTCAAACTGTTCAAAATTGTTTTTATTTATATGAAATATAGTGCCGAACTAAGTTTTTATCTCATCTGAGAATAGGCCTTTTGCCATGCATTGCTTAATCAAATTCGTAACCGTTTTCAAGACAAAATTGGAAAATCTGCACAAAATAAGGGAAAACATAATGATTTTACGACCTTTTAGGAATTTTTTGTAAGAAGATGCGACTTTTTTGACTTGCACTATCATTTATTATCGTTATCCAAAACAAGAGCAAAACTCAAAACCAACCTTACCGCCTATCTTAAAAATCAAATCGTTTGAAACGATCTAATCATATTACTATTATCAAAATAAGCTGCACTGTAAACTTAAATTTAATTGATATCTACCCTATTAGTTATTAAGCTAGGATACATTTTGTTTTTACCAACCTCCCCGAATTACATTTTGTGACCAATACTATAATTATCAAGACAAGCTCTTGTTGTATTGGGAAATAATAAAACAAACAAACAAAACAAATTTCGTCTAAGAGGTTAGTACAATAACTCACCTGCAACATATTTCATTCGGTCGTCTGCACTTTCTTGGCGTGCTGCTTGACTTAAAAGCTGCGCATATTCCATATATTCACATAATCTTTGTAGGAAGCTCAGTGGTTCATTTAGCATAACTGGCATTGTAATCTTGCTCAAGTCCTTTCCAATACAGTTCTTAAGAATAGCCCAAATACTAACTTCCTTCCGCGAGATCATTGGAGCTGGAAGTTTTGTTCTGGAAAAAATGTTGGTTTAATTAGACACGGAGCTTTGCAGTTATTATAGAATCAAGTTTTTTTTTATGTGTTTTAAGTGTGATACCGTAAATGAGTTGTTAAAATAGTTTCAGGATTACGCAAGTTCAAATGGTAAAGCAAAATATTTGAATTTAATAGCAAAATGCAGTGTTTTCTCATATGAGTTGCTTCGATAGTGAAATACTCAATATGAGAAGCTCAAATCATGTTCTGTTAATCTGGGGTGTCCTGGAATTCTCTAGAGATTTTCATATTATCGATTGAACTTCGAACTAAACTGGTTCTACTTTATATGTGAAGTGACAAGAATATGGCCGACCCATTACTATATGAGAACACGTGGTGGGTGCATTGGCTTCTCGACGACGATATGCGGGTTTTCTGTGCCCCATATGCGACAATTTTGTTTATTAACATAACCACCGAGGTGGAAATGTGCTTCATCCGAATAGATGATTTTTCGGTCAAATTCACCATCTTCGGCCGAACTGTAGACGATTCGGATGGTCAATTGGCTTTAGCTGCTGCCCCAATTGAACTTTGTATAGCTTCAATGCATGGTCTATATGCAAAATTCGCATCAAAGAAGTGCGCGAAATTTCCAATTGTTGAGATCGATGGCGAGTTGATGGCGATGGTTGTTCAGGCACATTTTCAGCAACCGCAGCAATGTTTTCGGTCGGTTGGTTTATCTTCCCACATTCCAGTTTCACGAACTCGCTTCACGAATTGATCCACAAATTGAGTTTACGTTGAGTTTTTTTTGTTAAATGTTTTTTTTTTCAAATATCGCACAGTTTGAGTTGATGGAGGACTTACCACTTTGGAAATATATTTTAAATATTTCCCAACTTTCTTCAATCGAATAGCGACCCATTTCGTAAATGTCAAAGTTTTTACTAAATATTAGTTGCTTTCCGAATGACATTTGACGTTTTTAAAGTCAAATTATGAATAGTTCAAATTCCAAACACTAGATGGACCACCCTGTAGATCACAGGTTAGTAAAACCGTAAGTATGAAATCTACTTGGCCTTGAGTAGTCGGTTTCAAATCGCTTAATTTTTGTCATCTAATCTAGTATCAGGGCATATTTGTGCCTCTTCCCACATAAAGTCAAACAGCTTCAATTCGAAATGCTAACGCTTACTGATTACTGGAACACACCCGAATATGAAAAATAGGCTACCTGATTTCTCATATGAGTTTTATGACTAACTGAGTTAACTACTCACAGTAAACTGAGAAACTTTTCAGCCATAACATATGAGATCTTAGACATATGTAAATACAGTTTTATATATATTTTTATGAAATTTTCAAAAGAGAAGTCTAAGCAGTCGCAGCCAAACCTTAAACCCAGAGGTCGCAAAAATCAGTCCCCCGTTTGCCTTTATCAGAAAACGACTGCTTTCGTGCGATCACAATGGAAAGAGCTACCAAAACAATCTTTAACTACGCTCTCTGCTTCTATTTGGTTGTGAGAGGATAGAAACACATTTTATTGATTTTATTCCTCTTAGGTTTTCTTGCGATCGTTCGGCAAATTTCACGCATTCAATAAGTCTTCTTTGTATGTATGCATTGGTGTGTAATGCTCTGCTAACAATACGAATGTATGCGATAAACTATATGCGCTTTCTCGTGCTCTCTCACACTGACTCTCACTCTCTGCCTATGCTTAGTTCAAGAGCACGCAACCTTTTGAACAGAATATTTTACATATCGGTCTTCGAAAATCCCACAGTTTATGACCGTTTGACTGACCTGGGCCTGTTATTCGGTTGCACAGCCACTTAACAGTGAGCGCGATAACACAACACATTCGGTTGCGGGAAGCCCGAGCCCGATTTTCCTTTGGTTTTTCGGTCAGTGACGTTAGCAGAGCGAACTGAAAAAAGGGCTTAAAGTTATTTACGAGCTATGCTTAAACCGAATCCAGTGTGTCAAAATAATTGAACCCGAACCAGTTTCGAAGCCAAGATTTGGGCTAGGTTCAACAAAAATTATAAATTATACAATCTGAACTAATGATCAGTGGTTTTATTGTTCCAACTAACATCTATATCCAAAAAACGTAGATATAGACTTTTCGTCGTACCGCACTTTAACAACTTGTGCCACATCTCGCCTTAGAATTACATGAATATTTTCAAACAAAATTGTAAGTCTTGCTCACCTTTCCGTAAATTTTCTATTTTCTGCCATCCTTGAAGTAGGAAATCGACGTTGAAATTCCGAAACCAAAAACTAAAACTGTTTGCTGAATACCAAACAATATTATAGTTCGTGAACTTTTGAGAACAGCGTCAAAAGGGCTCATGCAGTCACAGACGGGTTGTTGCTACATTTATGGGGTTAAAATGTTTTGTTAATATATAATATTGTTTTAAGTGTGTATATGTTGCGTTCATGTGTACAATTCAAAATTAATGTCCATGTTTTCATAAGCGTACTCAAGGGAGGTCAACAGATCTTTTATTCAATAACTCACTTTAATTGTACAATTTAAAAATAAATGCCACAACACGTAACTTCATTAACCAGCTAAGTAATTGAGTGCTCGAAATACTGTCCCCTCTCATACATATGTGCACTTTGATTTATTTAACTAGTCATTTAGTTAAAGCTGTTATTCATTCGGTATTATCGAAACTAGACGATGTGACGAATCTTTACTTTTATATGTATATACGCTGATATATATGAATGTACATTGACGAATTTGACATGTGTTTTTAATTAACAAACGCACAGCATAGAGCAAAAATCTGTCAAGCATCTCAAAAAATCTATTGAGTCCCGTACACACACAAGATGATCCACGTCATTAAATGTAACATACATACTTGATGTTTGTAAGAACTTATGACCAACAACCGCACCAACTTAAATTTGTACCTTTCTGTTGAGGCGATTTTATTTTTTTGGCATTTTAATCAATACAGAATGATAAGAAAGCTTTATTAGAGCTTTGTGAGTAAACTTTTTGTTGATATGCCGAAGCTTTTTAACAGAGGTAGCAATTTTATGAAAATGTGACAATACCTGTTCAGTTCTCTCCCTGTGAGCTCCGAGTGTTGGTATAGTGCGCATGAATATACCCTTATAAAAAGAGAGTATTTTTATTATGGCCAGAAGTTTGCATTGTACTAAACGGAACATTTTAGACCATGAATGCGTAACCTAAATTGAAAACTGTTGCCGTCTTATGGGTGTAAAAGATGATTCATTAAGAGGTTTTTGGTGTCATTTTCTGTTATAAAAAAATTTTTATTAACATTTGTTTGACAAATCATCATGGAAAGACTCACACCGCAACAACGTCTCCAATTAGTCAGCTGTATTACGAACATCAGCTTTCTGTGAAAAATGTTATTCGTACACTTTGAGCTACATATATGCAGTGTTTGGAAATACCTAGGTACAAATACCTTACCTAGGTCTTAATTTACATTTAACTTGTCAATAGGTGGGGTACTAGGTACTTTTCGTACGTGATTTATCTTCGCGCCCAAGTATCGATATCAATTGTTGCATTGTATCATCTCTACACTTTTGGGATTTTAAGGATTTTTGGCAATTTGAGGCATTTATTTCCAAGAATTACTCAAAAAACAGACTACCGCGCGACTTCTTTGCATTGTGAAATGTGAAATGCAGAAATTTTATCAGCATTGTCTCGTAAAATTTAAACTTTATTATCGTTACCAATGACGGATCAGTCACTAAATAATGAGGGGAAGAAAGATTTACCGCTGATCTTGAATGGAACATGTTTCAACTCGAATGGCAAATGTCAACTTTGCGTAAACAAAACTAATAAATCTTATGAAAAATCTACTAGAAATTAACACAAGCATTTGAAGTTGAGTAGCTACACAATACTTTATACATATGTGCACAAAAATCTGAATACTTACAAACATATGCACGTACTTATGTACATATGATCGAATTGTTTTCCACCAAATTGTCGATACATATACATACATGCATAAATTTGTTTGTATTCCAGTCTATAGCAGAAGTTTCTAGCGAATTTATAAACGCAAAACAATGTTTTTCACTTTCTTTACGCTAGAGGGTTCACCACAATAGTTACTCATCCTACGAATCAATGAAAGCCAAAGTATCAGTTATCTTGCCGATAATACCAAATCTTTAGAATCTATAGATTATATACAAATTCTCGAGTACGGATCATGTGTGTGGTTTCCGCAATATTCGACCCATCAAGATAGAATTGAATCTGTGCAAAAACACTTTTTATTGTTTGCTCTTCGTGGTTTGGGCTGGAATCCTGAGGTCATGAGGAACATGTTCTATTTAAAGCCTCGTACTCAGAACGACAGAAAATTCGTTTGGTCACAGTATATCATATAGATAGGAATACTTTCTAACAGTACATGAGCCTCAAAGTGAAGCCAAGATGTTTCTAATTTTATGAAATACTGTGACCAAAGGAATTTTCTGTCGTTCCAAGTACAGGGCTTTATAAGAGATTCTCTTTAGAGGAGTTTGACAACCTACTATTTAGAGATATATGAAAAGTGTAAAGGCAGCTTAAGCTGCCATCTTTCTTATTCTTTAGAAAACAGCATTTACACATCCGGTCAGCTTCACCAGCTATTGGCGCCAGCTGTGAAGTAACTAGCCATGAAAAAGCAAAAATCTTAAACTTTGCCGTTCGGATTCGGCGTTAAACTGTAGGTCCCTTTCTCTGGTGCGAAAAATTATATGGGCACACACGCCAAGAGATATTGAGAGAAGCGCTTGGCCTGGCCCTCTTTGGTGCTGTTGAGCCAATTTTACATTACAATGGCAGCTTTAGCGCAGTTGTGGTTCTTGCTCACTAAACAAACGTTGCTTTAACGCCTACCAGCTTGGTTTCGACCAAATGGTTGATTTCAAATATTGTAACTCTTGGATTCAGTGCTCAGCTTTTTCCCGTCATTTCTAGCTTTTTTTATACCGTACTGCGGGAAAAATTTAGAAACAGCGGGAAGCGGGATTTCTGGCTTTTTATACCCTGTTCCCATTAAAAATGTTCGGATTAAAAATGTTCCCATTAAAAATGGGAAAAGGGGATCATGAAGTTGTGCAAATGTATGTAACAGCCAGAAGGAAGCTTCTCCGACCCTATAAAGTATATATATTCTTGATCAGCATCCACAGCCGAGTCGATATATCCATGTCCGTCTGTCTGTCTGTCTGTATGAACGCGTCGATCTCAGAGACCATAAGAGATAGAGACACAAACTTTGGCATGCACATAGGTGTATACCGAACCCAGATCAATTTTGTTTCAGATTTTGAAAATATCCCCCCCTCACCCCTTAAACCGCAAAAAACTGTCACAGCCACAATTTTAAAGTTAGAACCTGGTGGCTTAATATATACTATCCTAGGCCTCACATCTAACTACTCTCAAAAGGAAAATAAGATCAAAAACACAAAAGTTATTAAACAATTGTCTCAATTGAACAGGGTATTTTGTAGTCGGGAAACTCGAGTACAGCGCTCTTACTTGGTTAAAAATGATTTCCGCTTATTTTCAGCTTTATTTTTATTTTTGAGTCAATTGCAAAACTTATTAGCAAATCTGTTAGTTTGTCACTTCTAACGTTCAGGAAACAGTTATCTCAAAGTGCTAGCCAAGTTTACAGATCGTTAGACAAAAATGCCAAAAGTTTTCAAACAAAAAAATCGTAAGCAGAACCCGGAGTTTAAGGCTTGACTTAGCAAGAATGAATCTGATACCTCTTGAGTTTACTGCAGTTATTGCAAATGCACAATATAACAATGTAAACTTCACCAAACCTCAACTTAAAAAAAAATGGATCATTTCATCAGATACTTTGTTTTCAAAGATTAATGCTTCATATGGATAGCGAATTGGAGAAATCTATTCGACACTGCTGCACAAATTTCTAATTTAAACTTATAAAGCAACTGATGCTCAGGCACTGATCTACTTTTGGACTTTCACTAAATTCATTGTATTAAGCAAATTAATTGATTTCAGTTTAAGCCCAATACGCAGTTGTGAAGTAACGAGAAGTAAAGTGAAAAGCTCATACAAAAATTTTAACATGAGAGCAGGCGTACCTGACAATCTTAGCATTCTTTAACAAATTGACATATTTTTGATTGACAACATTCTACGACAAAAAAAAACAAAGCATTGTTACCATTTTGGAAATATTTAACAACGATGAAACTTTAGTTTTGGAGTAAAGTAATCGCTTCCAAAGCTCTGAAGGAAAGCAAAAACTTTTTGAGTTAGCCATTCATGGTTCTTGTCATGGTAAAACGCTGAAGTTGAGCGTGTCTTCAGTCAGGTTAATTTTAGAATAAATCAAAACCTAGAAATCTAAAGGAGGTGAGCACTCTCAACTCAATATTATGTAGATATTGGATAAAAGTTAAACTGAAATTAGAACATTACATTAAAAATATTATATTTGTAGTTACAGATTCGGGTATTAAATATGGGCATTTCCACAGAAATGTCAACCGCAGCCAAAAATGTAAAAGTGGATAAAAACACTATGTTTTACCTAATTTTCATGGGGAAACAGTCAAATTGCATTAATGAAAACCAATCTTACATTTATACATAGCCCATTTCGAAATATTCGGATTTACGGCCGCGTTAGCGCAATTTTTCGAATTTGGACATGAATTTTGCACTTTATTTTTGATAAAAGTGCCTTTAGATTTCTTATACTTTTGCTTTCTAAAATCTTTCTGAGGGTACAGTTGGTCAAAAAAGAATGCACAAGAAACCATGAGAAACTATGTGATTGCAATAAACTTAAAGTTTTTCTTCTCATTATAATGGAAAACACATAAAAAGTGTGATGGAACAAAATGTCGCATGCGATATGTCGAGTGCGAAAGTGATTAAAATTAAATAAAAAATAAACTTCTTAATATTTTTGAATCAAATAAAAAACATTTTTAAGATACATCAGTGCATAATATTTTAAAATTAGTCGCATTAAAATATTCCTTCAGGATCCGCTGAAATCAGTGTTTGAACTGCTCGCCTTGAAAGTGACTTCTGTTTTTGTCGCATGCGAATGCATTGGTTTTTTGTAATTATCTTGAAAACGAACAATTGCCCAAAATCAACTTTAGCACCAATTATGGTGCTAATCAAGAGCTATAAGTTTCGTCTCTTGTCAAAATAAAATAATGTTTTGGCATATACTTTTCTTCACTTTGAATGCGTACGAATGTCGCAGTCGACATTTGAGAAATGGCCATATATAATTGCATAAATAATAAGAAAAGCCATGCGCTTTTTATTCCAGCTTTTTTTTTCCTCTTCGGCCCGTCGAAAACTGATTTTTTTTTCGGCAAAAGTTGGCAACACTGCTTGGATTATTCACGAAACCTTAAGTGATCCCCAAGACAGTCACCTCTGCCCTATACTAATTTAACTTTTTATAAAGGCAGATGGCGAGAAACTAAAATCATCTATATTGTGGTTAGTTACTGGGCTTCCATTCTACAAAAATATTCTACGCTTACTAGACCTTCGAACTGAAAAGAATCCTTGCCTAGGAGTCATCTAGCTACTCAAACTTTTGTCTGCTTTTCATGTGCCCTCGCTAGAATTTTCAATTGAATAGATTTAAGGAACGCATAAAGGTGGAATTACGACCGCCACAATGACAAGAAACCACTTTAGGCAACACAACAGTGTGTAGACACGCTAGTTAAGAAAATTTGTAAGCTTAAATTAATAGCTCTTTACGCCTCAAGGTGGAACAGTTTTCATGCCGTCTCATGAAATAATATTACTGACATTTTCGCTAATCCTATTGATCTTTTGCAGGGCGAATCTCGTTGTTATTTAGGATTTTTCTGCCTAATTTACTTCTAGTAATACCTAAACTTAAATGCTTGAATAATTTGAAATATTGTGATCCACTTAAAGATGCTATTAAAAAAGGAGTTTTTTCTTTAATTTTCTTTTATTGAAAACTTGACTTCGAGCGAGACAAAGACTTTGGTTGAAACTGTTGTCAATGAGAGTTCAAATACGAAGGATTCTTTCCAATCACTGCATATATGTATATGAGTAGAAAAAGTGCGCTAGACTGATACTTGTGACGCAGGAACAGATAATACAATAAATGCGACATTGTTAAGTCCTTTACAATGATAGTTTTTCCAAAACTTTAAAGCATAAAGATTGCTTTTCATCTTCATCAGAAGATAACCATGGTTAAGAATCAAAAATTCTTTTATTTATCATTCTTAAGGCTTTTACTTATTACTTTCTCTGGAGCGGTTCAACTACAACCCAGTTTGCAGCCCTGATTATTAGCATAACTCAAATTTTAACTTTAATTTAGCGAATTCGCAGACTGATCTATCAACCGTCTCTAAATATGCCGCAGACAACAGCTGATCGCTGAAAGTATTGATATGGAATCATCGTGAAACGCATCTTAAACTAAAAATCCATTAAGCTCTAATTAAAATTGAGTAATACATTGAAGTATATATCTTTGGTATCTTTTTCAAACTAGTTTAGTTCTTGTCTCTTCGAACCCCTTTCTTCTATCTAACTCTAACAAAGTTCTTTTCTCTTACTAAAATTTAGTTCAGTGATTTGTCTTCTGCTTTCTTTTGCAATCAATATACTATTTAATGTCTCCCGGCAATTCTTGCAGCTTCCAGCTCGTCTAACATGACTCTTATCAGCTTATGTCTTGTACTCGTCGTCAACATGTCTTTGCCTTGTCATTAGTCAGATAATTTTTTTTTATAGTTTCTGCTTCTTCCTTGTATTACTCAATTTTAATTAGAGCTCAATGGATTTTTAGTTTAAGATGCGTTTCACGATGATTCCATATCAATACTTTCAGCGATCAGCTGTTGTCTGCGGCATATTTAGGCTAAGCACTCCATTTTAAAGTCTGTATGAAATTACTTCAACTGACGTTATATATTTTTTTATTTTTTATTCGTTAATTTTTTTAAAATAAGATAAAAAGGAACATTTGAAAGCGGTAAAATAGAAGTAGAACCAAGGATGGATGGAATAGGAAAGAAAGGGAGCTGCCTCCGTTATTTTAAATTCGATGAGGAAACACAGTAAGATTACTGTAGGAGGTATGGAAAAAGAAAGTAGGTGGTGAAGGGAAGTGGGCAGGATTAAGAAAGGCTGTCTTCTGTGGCGGGTTAAATATATATTTTCTTTTTAAACTTAATGTTATTTTAGTGTGTTACATTTTTGGAACACTTATGTAGAAATCGTTCGACTTGGTCCACCGCAGGCGGTTCTTGTATTAAAATTCATGCTTTCATAAGTGTGTCGTTTCGGATCAGTTAAATAATCTCATTTAAAATTTGATTTATTTGGTTTAACCAAATCCATATATACAAGAAATAAAAACAACATCAGTGTACGCCTACTGCGGAATTCTTAACTAAAATGTTGTGAGCAATTCTTCTTGGATGCTGTTCGATCTAAGTAGTTGAGTAGGGGTAGGTCCGCCGGCCACCGAGTTAAGAACCTTGGATGATGTAGCTGTTGCATTCTTGTGATCATGATACTCATCGCTGAAAGCCTGTAGAGTCGAGAGGTTAAGAAATATCAAATACATTTTTAGAAAATTGATTAATTACCTTCAAGCGACTTCCAAGAAAGACAGCACGCTCACGTTTTCTAACCATATAGTCGGAAGACATGAGCCATCTATGCTCCAAACAATCTTCAGTGTATGGTCGTTTTCTACAATTATAAAACAAAAGGAAACAAACATTTTTTGAATACCCATTTATATTAATGTGAGAGCGGCGGTACATACGTCGGATGTCTCTTAAATAGCAGCATAATGAATCTCGTTGCTTCTGGGGTAACTTCTTTGAAAAGATTTTCGAATCTGTATCGAACAAAGGAAATGTTTTGCTTTGTTTCGTATTCGTCAGCGCCGCGGAATGGGCTGCAGCCTGATAAAAGCAAATAGGAGAGAACACCCAGCGACCACATGTCACTTTGAGGGAATATCGGTTCATCGTTGATCATCTCAGGGGGTTGGAAGTCGAGCAAGCCGCAAGGATTAACCTTTACTCCCAATTTGTTAACCTTTTTCGCCGATCCGAAATCGGCGAGTTTTACTTGGATGGACCGAACGGATGCCATGACTACATTATCGGGCTGAATGTTCAGATGACAATATCCACGCCAGTGTAGGTACTGCAGTGCGTCCAACAGTTGAGAGATAACGCCAGCTACCATTTGCTCAGAGTACTCATGGCGACTGCTAAAGTATGTAAGCACGTCAGCTCCCTGAAGCTTTTCCATGACAAATATAGCAATCGGCACGTTCAGTGGCTTGTAGGCTCCGAAAAGAGCGGGTATGCGCTCATGTCGCAGCGTTTTGAAATTGTCAAACTCAGACACAACGGCATCCTCGTTTTCATCAGTTACTTCGAGGATTTTCGCCACAACGACTGTGTCTGTTGATTTCTGAATTCCTTTCACGATAGTGCTGAACTCTCCCCGAGCAATTTCAGAAATGAAACTGTACTTATCGCTTACTGAGGCATCGGTCACCCAGTTGGGCGGCTCGCGCTCACAATGGTAGTCAGTGTGCACGCGCTCTTCCTCGGGTATGACTTCCTGTCCATTCTCAGTGAGCTGTTGTAAATGCTTCATGGCTTTTGTGATATGAATTTTGGGGGCGTCTAATCCTGAAGTTGATGCGCCCACAGGGATTCCCATTTCACTCCAACCAATGCGGTTTTTAGATGCAAGCCTGAACTGATAGTGGGTGTTTGGCTGCAGATCATGCAATAGGTAGAACTCGTGGTCAATATTATCGGCCACAGTTGTCCATGCGTCAGAATCGGCCAGTTTGTATTGGAGACTGTAACACAGCACGGCCGAATGACCATCGTCGCGTGGTTGTTTCCATCTAAGAAGAATTTCGGTTCCACTGTTTGCAGAAATTTCAGGTGAATCTGGCGCATCTGGAAGAGTTGCAACCACGATTCTGCATCTAGTCACTGTCTGTCCAACCTTATTTCTGGCCACAGCTTTGTAGACACCAACGTCAAAGTGAACCGCCGGCTCGAATCGCAGAATAGAGCGACCATCCTCATCGAACGTTATTTTGATTCTCTTGCTTTCGGACAGTACCATGTCGTTCTTGAACCACTGCACGCACGGCTTAGGATCGCCAACTGCGAAGCAATGTATATGGGCCGGCTGGTTTTCGGTAATAGCAATGGTTTGTGGTTTCTCCCTGAAGAATGGAGGATAACCGTCTCGCTGAGTTTCGATCATAGCATCGGCTTCCGTATATTCATCCAAGCGTGGTCCAAGCTCCGTGCGAAGTCGCCTAATGGAGTACGAGTCATTTGCAGCATACATACTAATTCGACTGCGAGTGCGTTCGTCGTCAATTTCTTCATCCATGATATCAGTGAAGCGACGTCTTTCCCGGATAACAGGTAGCTGGAAAAGTGTACTTGTGTTATTATTTGTTCATTAACGGTGAGAAGTTCTTAAACAGATTCTCAGTGTGCCAAGGGTGCTTTAAGACAATGAAACACAATATAGGGTAAACACAATGGCTTGGGGACTTCAATATGGCTATTCAACGAGCAAAACTACAGCCATTTTCGTCGTGTTAATCTCTTAGTGTCAGTTTTGGTTTGTCTGATAGAGCAAAGCAAATCTATGTTTGACAACCGGAAATTGGTTGAACTTTGTGACAAAAAAGCATTTAAAACGATAGAATCTGAGTGTTTTTGTATAGTGTTATAACTGGCTATAAAATGCGATTATACTTCTATAACTCAAGCAAAAGTAAATCCTCACTTAAACCCGGTCATGCATCAACATCTAAGATCATGCTCGGCACTCGTTCTTCAGTTGGGTGCCAAAAAGATGCAAAAAAGTACAGACTAGAGATGATCATTGTGTTCGTACTTGAAATTTTTTACACTCGCTTCGCTTATGCAGTGCCAATGACACCCTCTGGCAGTCGTGTAGCTCATTTCTTATACTCGGGCGAACAGAGATTTTGTATGGATGGAAACATCAAAATTTTTTTGCAACTCTCTTTGTATTTTTCGCACTCTCATTTTACTCTCCCTCTTAAAGTAATAATAACAATTTGAAGCAGCGTTGGTCAACGAGAGCGAGGCCGAAAACTAAGAGTGTCTATTCGTGTGCGAAAAAAAACGCGCCGTGAACCAGCTTCGATCTGACTGCATCGAAGGCTAGCCAGCGGCTGAAGGCCTGTTTACTCTCTTGGCCTCAGCTTTGGCATTCGTTCGTTGTAAATAGCGAAATGTCTTCGGCCCCGGGGGGGTACCGGTGACCATCGCTGATTTAAAGGCGTTTACCGTTGCTCTCCGAAAGCAAAAGCGACAAGAAAATTACTGTTTTTTCTGATAAAAGGGCGCTTTTTTCTAAAATTAGTGAAAAATTTACCCTTGATTTGGAGTAAAATAGCCATGATTTTGGAAAAGGTAACCATGGTCTTTCGAAAAATTCCGAAGAATCTAAAGTCTTTTTCTAAAAAAAAAGCACAGAAGACAAAAAATCTCTTCAGAAAATAAACTTAAAATTACTCCATTAAACCATCGTACTGAACTCTATATAGTAAGAAGCATCTTATACGTTAGTCATCAAGCGTGTGGCAGGATTTAGTGCGTTAAGAGGCCTTACAATTTATGTCCGGTGCAAAAGGTAACGAGTTCGATCCCCAGTCGAGGCGGACAATAAAAACTAATTTTGCTTTGTTTTTCAGAATAGTTAAATTAACTAAATCAGTTGGGTGGTCTTTTGAATTTGTATAGAGATGTCGTCTGATCTGTTGGAATATGGTGGTGGAGGCCAAAATATCAATGTAAATAACGTTTCCAAACCAAAGAGATTCGAATGCGCCGCGACCACAATGAAAGAGAAAGATCTGCTATGTAATCCGCTGATTGATATTCCAAAATCAATTTACATTTTTTGCTTCTAGGAACAACTTTTGTTTAGAAAAGCTTTCTATAATATTTAGAAAACTGTTCTCTTAAATTTTGGTTGAATCGCCTTAGGACATATTTTCAGGTCGAGTTTTGGCCTTTTTCTATTACTGTACAAAGCCAATTAATATAAAATCTTAATTTAATGAATATGAAAAATTGTTCGCGATGGGAAATGTCTAGAATACGCCCTCGGGTTTGAAAGCTGGGTGCATAGGACATCTGCGGTCATTCTTAGGTCTTACCAGTTAGCCCGCTTGATCACAAACCGCGAATATTTATAATTGCAGGAGAAAGCCAAACTGTAAACGAGTAGCAATGATTACTTCCACTTCTTTTGGAAATTTTTTTATACATCCTAACATTTTAACTTTCTCAAAATAGTTTGCGAATAAGAGACCAGTTTATATACCCTTGCCAATTGTGGTGTGTGTGCCTGCTGTGCGGGAGGTCGTGGGTTCGATCTAGTGTTGTGTTGTTCATCAGTGAGTGAACAAAATTGAGTTATTCTTTAAACTGAACAAGTTCTTCTTAAATTGTTCATTTTTGTCCAGCGAGTCTTGTTCAGTCTATCTTGCTCTGAGTTGTTCTAAGAGCTGTTCAGTCTCTTTTGCTCAGAGAGTTGTTCTGTATCTCTTGCTCCGTGAGTTGTGCTGTATGCCTTGCTCTGCCAGCCAACATTTTGAAATAAGCGCTTTTGTTAAGAGCGTAAGAGAGAGAGGGAGCGTGAACGCGAGAGTAAAGGACGCTCTTTCACACAAATTAGGTATGTATGTGTGTAGAACCAAAAAGCCATGCAGAAACAACGAAAACAATAAAGCGATCAGTGCTATGAATTCCACCCCTATAAAATCCCGACGGCAAAACGAAAAAAAAACAAAAAATCGTGCGCTCAAACAACTTTGCGGCATAGACCTAGAACAGGTGAACAAGAACAATTGAACGAGAACCACTGAACAAGTGAACAACTGAACAAGTGAGCAATTTGAGTGAGTTGACTCACTTAGAAAATAAGAACAAGTGAACATGTTCAGTGAAATGAACAACCTTTACCCAACACTAGTTCAATCCCGCCTCGGGGCATCTAATAAAAAGTTTTTACACAACTGGGCACCTTCACCAGCTTTTGACGACAACTGTGAAGTAACTATCCATTAAAAAGGCTACTGAAACTTTGACATTCGGATTCGGTGTTAAGCTGTAGGTCCCTTTCTCTTGTGCCAATATTATAAGCACACACGCCAAGATATTGAGAGCAGATCGGCTTGTGGTCCTTTTGGGCCACAAATATATTTCTTTAGAGGGTATATTCAAATTGTCCAGATGTTTGTAACACAGAGATGGAAGCATCTTCGACCACATAAAGTATAACTTCACGGTTTGTTTTAATGCTATCTTAATCAAACTTTGCACGAAGCATAGTAATCAAAGTCTAAATCAAAATGTAATTGTTTATACGAAAATCTTCTGAGGTTTTTCATTTCAAAAGGACTTTACCTTTAAGTACATTGATAATTTAACTACATCTTGATTGGTATAGAAGCATATGTTCCAAACATTCGAAGTCTCTAGATGGCTATATCGACTCAACTGTTGATGGTTGTCAAGAATATATATACTTTATAGGGTCGGAGATGCTTCCTTTTGTTTTCCAACAGATCTGCAAAAGTTGATCAATATCGGACTACTATATCATTAAGTGGATACAACTTATTAAAGTTCCTCCGGTCTTCATTCGTTTTTACGAATGTTCTTAAGAAGCTCGGAGGTCTACCGTAGCCATCGAACATCAGGGGAAGATTGTTCATAATTTTACTTATAACTATTTCAAACTTACCGACCAATCCACGGAATCATTTATTGCAAATGATGGTGATCTTCTATGTGCCACCTTCATATATTCGCGCAACCTTACTGGGAAGTTTACATCTCGTAGTTGCAGCAAGTAAGTGTCGGGTCCATACTGGTAGCTAATTATATGATAGTTTGATGGTATATAATTTATCTTAATTATTGTTTATATACTTACTGGCTTTCCGATTGAATAAGACCCAACTCATAGTCAGGATGTAAATATTTAGAAACGACTTCCTCGCGTTTAGCTCTCTTCCTTGGTTCTGGCAAAGGTTCCGGAGTTGGTTCCGGTGTATAAACGTGACCAGGGGGGTATACCATTTTTGAAGGATGTTGGAAGCAGCCACTGAGACGACGTCTGCGGAAATAGTTTTTGCAAGAAGCATTTGCATACCAATCCCTGAAGTGATCATAGTAGTTCCTCAAGCGATCTGTTCCAATGCGGTAATCACCATCGGAAACTTGACGGTCCAGCATAAAGAACCAGGGATGTTTCAATGATGTCTTAACATCCATTCGCTCTTCAGGACTATACAGAAGTAGGCGACTTATAAAGTCACGCCCATCATCCGAGATATGAGTCCATAGCTCATCCTTAAAGTCCCAGCGGCCCTCGCGAATTTTGTTCAATGTTTCCCTGTCATCAGCTCCTTGGAAGGGATTGTGACCACTGAGCAGTACATATGTGATCAAGCCAAGAGACCACATGTCGTGGGAGAAGTTGACGCCTTCTTTGTTCACAACTTCGGGCGAAACGAATTCGGGCATTCCATAATCCAATGTAGATAGATTGTGCTTGTTTATTTTCCTTGAAAGACCGAAATCTGATACCTTTATGTGATCACCGCCGACAATCGAAATCAACATGTCCTTGATCTGCAATTATTAATTTTTAGTAAAGTTTTCACACCAACTAGTCCTTCACTCGCTCACCGTTAATCCCATGTGACCTATACCGATTTCATGCATATGCTCCAATCCCCACAAAGTTTGCCTGATATAATTCGCAATATCTCGTTCCGTGTAATAATCACGACGCAGCAAATTATCCTTAACAAGCTCCCCTCCAGCGGCCAGCTCCATTATTAGAGTAACGCTACGATCTGTGTCATACGCATCGTAGGGGCGAATAAGATTTTTATGATTGAACGCGTTCATCATTTCGAGTTCATTCAGCATAAATGGTCGTAGTTCTGGTCTTCCATACATAATCTTCGCAGCATAGTTGTCTCCCGAGGCACGTTCCACAGCATGATAAGTGATGCCCTGGGTTCCGCGACCCAGTTCATCGCCTATGTCATACTTGTCCTCGTAACGATGTTGCTTCGATCGGACATATGGGTGTCTGCCGTAAGTCTTGTATATATATTGGTCCTCATTTTCTTCAATGTGGACGGTCACCGAAGTACTAACAGAGCCCGCAATATTTCTAGCACTTACAGAATACAATCCGCCGTCTTTAATGATTGAATCATGGATTGATATCACGTATATGTCGGGATCAAATGAGTTGATCTAGTAAGAAAAAACACGATTAGTTCATGATATGTTTATGGTATGATAGGTATTAATATTTCGGGCTCTGTAACGCTGATGTCACGAAATTTAAAGCCAAATGGTACAAAGAATGTTTAGACCCACATAGAATACTATACTAATAAATTTTTATACAATAAAGTTGGGTTAACAATGTTCAACACATGAGACATGATAGCCTGCATGTTGTTATGTTTTCGAACATGATAGATTATCAAGCTTCAAGGATCAAGGACGATGTCTGCTCATGAATACAATTTTACTATATATTATCTACTGTGTATGTTCTTAAAACGCTTCTGAACCGCTGAACCGATCATCAGATATAACAGTTTGAGTCTATGTTCCAAGTCTTTGAACTATTTCCAAAGTGGATTAAGACCGGTTTATAAAGCTTCAAGGTCAAATCACAGAAATTATTTAACAAATTTCAATTTGGTTTATGAGTTCATAATATTTCGTAATATAGTTGAAAGCGGTTCAAGAGTAGCTCAGAGACAGACCTCAGAAGACAATCGAATTCAAGCTAAGGGTACATTAAAACGATGAATTATTGCGATAGTTACAGAAATTATTAAAGGTATAAACTTAAAATTTGGTGTGTATTTTGGATATATGTCGGGTTCCGAACCATTTTCTTAGAATTTTGTGCACAAAGGCTTTGAAAATTTTACAGAATACGTAAATTATTTTCACATTTAGGGAAAGTATTAAAAAATGATTAGGCAGTTCGGATAATAAATATTTGATTTGGCGGCGGAATCCCAAAATATTAATTGGAATTGGTAAAGCCTTGTGCTCAGGTCGACAAAAAAAACAATTTTGTTACAAACAGGGCTCTCTCCCGAAACGAGTTTCGGTTCTGGTTCCGCTATTAAGCCCTTGTTACAATGCTTCTTATAAAATAGAGGCACTTTCGAAAAGTTCATGCACATCAAAGCAAAGGCAAAGTGTTTCTATTTATGTAAAGTATTTTAACCAAATATAATTTTTGTCAAACTGAGTACTAGGCTTAAATGATAATGTATTTTGATACTCCATTTACCTTAATACGTGATGAATCTGCCAGTGGTTTCCAATCTTTGTACCATTGTACCTCCGGCAATGGATAACCGGTAACTCTTGCTTCAATTCGTCCATTTTTGCGCGCCATAATGAATGTTTCATCGGGTCGCTTAATAAAGCGTGGATGTTCGGCAATTTCCAATCTTACTCGCTGCCTGGCCTCACCATGTTCATTTGTAGCCACCGCCTCGTACCATCCGACATCGCGATCAAGCATGCTATATAATTAAAAAATAGAATTAACAAAATGTTTAATCATTATATATATATGATAATATCCTATATTTGAAATATTTCATATTTCAAGCTCTATAAATGAGCACAAGGGACCCCAAAGGGAAAAGCTCAAGGACCAAATGAATTATTTCACATTGAAGTAATCATAATAATAAATTTAATACTCGTAGCTTTAAATAGTACTTAAAAAGGTTTTTGTTTAATTTTTTGTACCTATACAATAAAATTATTCGCCTAGGCTATTCTACACACTTATCAATTATATTCTTCTAACTCATCTGACAGTTTTAGTTGACGAATTTTGCTATGCACGCTCAAGAGGCGTATTCTGGAAAGCCTTAGCTAAGGCGCTGAAATGGAAAGGATTGGTTGACAAGAAACTCAAGTCGTTTTTTTCTTCCGGAGAGGAGGTGCCCTAGGGTTAAGCATCTTGGTATCATTAACGGTATCTATCGATAAACAGCTGATAATTAAATTAAAACAAAGATTAATGAAAACCGCCATTATTCAAAACGTAAGATTTCCGTGAGACTTTACACACAACAGTAGAAAACCACCTTAAAAATCTGGAATACGTCAAGCTCGAAATTTTGGTTTTTCTCCTTTTTCCTTTTTGACTGATCGTTCCTATTGCAGCTATATGCTACAGTCATCCAATTTGAATAAAACTTATCAGAATTATGTGGAAGTCTATAATATTAATAAATATTAAGTTTGTGCGGGATAACATTGAAAACAAAAAAGTTTTTCTTACTAAGACTTTAATTCGTACCTATTTTTCTATGGCACCTATACTATATAGTTGTCCGATTTTCATCAAGCTTGGTGGAATCATGAATAAGCATAGAAAACTTTTCAATACGAGGTTTGGGGACGTTTGCATTGAAAACAAAAAAGTTTTTCTTACTAAGACTTTATTTCGTACCTATTTTTCTATGGCAGCTATACTATATAGTTTTCCGATTTTCATGAAACTTGGTGGAATCATGAATAAGCATAGAAAACTTTTCAATACGAGTTTTGGGGACGTTTGCATTGAAAACAAAAAAGTTTTTCTCACTAAGACTTTATTTCATACCTATTTTTCTATGGCACCTATACTATATAGTTGTCCGATTTTCATGAAGCTTTGTGGAATCATGAATAAGCATAGAAAACTTTTCAATACGAGGTTTGGGGACGTTTGCATTGAAAACAAAAAAGTTTTTCTTACTAAGACTTTATTTCGTACCTATTTTTCTATGGCAGCTATACTATTTAGTTTTCCGATTTTCATGAAACTTGGCGGAATGATAAAAAAGCTTAGAAAAATTTTAAATACAAGGTTTGGGGACGTTTGCATTGAAAACAAATAAGTTTTTCTTACTAAAACTTTATTTTGTAACTATTTTTCTATGGCAGCTATACTGTATAGTTGTCCGATTTTCATGAAGCTTTGTGGAATCATGGATAAGCATAGATATACGAGGTTTTTCTATGGCAGCTATACTATATAGTTT
Source organism: Lordiphosa magnipectinata (assembly GCA_037044535.1). NCBI lineage: Eukaryota > Metazoa > Arthropoda > Insecta > Diptera > Drosophilidae > Lordiphosa > Lordiphosa magnipectinata. The sequence goes on from JBAMBO010001452.1 coordinate 160,323, forward strand.
TCCAATTTTCATGAAGCTTTGTGGAATCACGAATAAGCATAGAAAACTTTTAAATACGAGGTTTGGGGAGGTTTGCATTGAAAACAAAAAAGTTTTTCTCACTAAGACTTTATTTCATACCTATTTTTCTATGGCACCTATACTATATAGTTGTCCGATTTTCATGAAGCTTTGTGGAATCACGAAAAAGCATATAAAAATTTTTAAATACGAGGTTTGGGGAGGTTTGCATTGAAAACAAAAAAGTTTTTCTTACTAAGACCTTATTTCGTACCTATTTTTCTATGGCAGCTATAATATGATAACTATATATTTTCATGAAGCTTGGTGAAATCATGAAAAAGCATAGAAAAGTTTTCAATACGAGGTTTGGGGACGTTTGCATTGAAAACAAAAAAGTTTTTCTCACTAAAACCAGTTTTCCGACCGATCGTTCCTATGGCAGCTATATGATAGTCATCCGAACCGGCCGCTTCCGACAAATGTGCAGCGAATTTGTACCTAAAACTTCGTGCAAAGTTTGGTCAAGATATCTTTAAAACTGACGGAGGAGAAAGCATTGAAACAGAAGGACGGACAGACGGACATGACTTTATCAACTCAGTTCGTCATGCTGATCAAAAATATATATACTTTATGTGGTCCGAGATGCTTCCTTCTATGCGTTACAAACATCTGGAAACTACTCGCTGCACCATAAAACGGCCACATAAGAAACGTTTAGGTTTGGCTTATTTGGAACCCTTGACCTGGGTCATTAGCTGAACCTTTCCCATTAATGACAACCGAACCTGAGCCCTGCAACGGAACTAAAATATTAAAACTTAACATGGAATCCGAACCTTTTGCGGAATGTTTTTAAATATATAAAGCAAAGTTCAAACTAAAACCCCGGGGTAGAAATTTTTCATATCCAGAGTTTTGAAGGGAATTACTTACTTGTTCACAAATAGTGTCGCTTGTCCGTTTCTTGTATAGCTATGATCAAACCTTCCTCCAGATTCTATCAGCATGTCGTTGAAATAATAAGTCATCTTCGGTTTGGGATATCCATAAACAAACCACATTAATTCTGTATTATGGCCCTTAACTCCAAAACCAATGTCATTTTCGCGAAGTAGGAATCTTGGATAGAGAATAAATTGGTTAAATCAAAAGTTTACACAATACTTCGTTCTATTTTAATGACTTACTGTGGAGCTTGTGCCAGTCCGTCGTGTGGAGGGCGTTCAATATCAAAGTCCTTGGGGAAATAGGGCGAAGTTTCTGGTCTAAAGTCTGTACCCGGTGGCAGATAAGTGTATGCTTTTGGTGGATCTGGTACGAGTTTTTGCCTTTAACAAGACCAAGTTAGTTAATGCGAATGGTGGCATATTCTTCATCTGATTATTGTTCTTACCTATAGGTTTGAGTGTAGGGACTTGGATCGCTAACACCAAATTTATTTTCCACACGAACTCTAAATCTATAATCCCTAAATGGCTCCAAGTTTCGCATGTCACATGCGCAGCTTCGTATTCCAGTTCTGATGGTACGCCAGTCACCATCTGGTAAGTCCATCATTTCGAGCTATATCAATGTGATATTTATGTTATTCGAAGAAACATTCAAAGAACGAATAGATATTTACCTGATATGTGACAGGGTAACGAGGAGTCAGTGGTACCGACGGCTTCCAGGATAGTCGCAATCGCCGGTCAGTCATGCGCGATATAATAGGGCCTTCTGACAAAGGTGGGGGAGCGCCGGACTTCTTGTATTTTTTGAAGTCAGCATACTGGTCTCCCAAGGGTCGTTGCTGTGTATCCACAGCTTCAGTGTAAGAAAAAGAATACAATTTTAAATTTAACCTCCCAGCGAGTTGAGCGTACTTACAATCAAAAAATAATTCAGCATGGCAAATATCGTCACCATATGGATTGTAAATGCGGCAAGAGTATCGACCCACATCATTTTCCGTTACATTTTTGATTGTTAGTCGCAGCAGACCGTTGGGTTCAATGTCAATTAAGAGACTATCAGATGGGAATAGTTTCTGATCGTTTTTGAACCATTCGACTTCTGGCTCTGGATAGCCTGTCGCACAAGCAGTGAACTTAGCTACCATTCCCTCATAGACGTCACAATCTCCGATCTTTTTAAGAAACACTGGAGCCTCGGAGCGCGAATGTTTTTTACTGCAAAGTTTAAAGTTTTTTAGTTTCGGTTTACAATCCCTCTGTAATGCACTTGCACTGGATACTTACATTTCATTTACAGTATCCATACGGCCTTGAGTTATATCCTTGCCTTCCTTATTGCTGGCAATGCATTTGTAAACGCCTTGGTCAGCCTTTTCGCAGTTGTTGATGATTAGCGTGTGATGATCGCCATCATTTTTGAAGCTATATTTGTCGGATGGATTGATTGGCTTCTCTTGGAAATACCACGTAAGCTCTGGATAGGGGACTCCAGAAACCGTGACTGCAATTTTCGCGTTGTTTCCCAAAACTTGCTGATGGTCTGATATCTTTTGAGTGAATACTGGGGGCTTGTATACCTTTCTCACATTTGCATTGCAAGTGGATGAATCCTCACCAAGAGGATTAGCCAAAAGACAAGAGTAGTTTCCTGAGTCGGATGTTTCGGCCGGTTTTATGGTTAGTCCGATGTGTTTGCCATCACAAGTCATCAGGAGACGTTCGCTGGGAGACAAGGGTACTCCATCCTTGGACCAAATGACCTCTGGCATTGGGTTTGCTATAAAGGGTGCGGATATGACCAACTCTTGGCCCTCGTCCGCATTAACATCCCTAAGAGAGGACACAAACTGAGGTGCTTCTTCAGCTGCTGATTCATCAGCCTTCGGGGCCACATATAGCTTTGCTTTGGACGCAGTCGTCCCTTCGGAATTCTGAGCTATAACTTCATACAAGCCGGAATCACTTGGAGCGGTTTTCTCAATAATAAGGCTTGTGGTGTTGTCGGGATTCTCCACAATCGCAATGTGCTTGGCGTCGGGCAATATTTCATGACCATTATGGAACCATTGAAGTTTTGGTTTTGGATGTCCATCTACTTTTATGCTCATTTTCACAGGGAAACCTTCGATACTTGATGCATCCTGCAGTTCAGCAATAAATGCCGGCTTGCATTCTTTTGGTACGACTTCGATTTTGGATGTACCCTCCACTTCACCTCCTTTGTTTGCTATCAAGCACTTGTAGATGCCAGCGTCTTGCGGCTGCGCTGCATCAATGCTGTAAAATTAAGCGCTATAAAAATGGTCTTTTGAAAGTTCGACTGGAGCCTACCTTAGACCAATTTGACCATTGGGGTTGTTGATGAAGTTTATTTCAGGGCTTGGGCGTAAGAGCATACCGTCCTTATACCACTTTATCTCAGGAGCTGGGAACCCAGTCACATGAGCCTCGATTTTTAAGGGTTGTCCAACAATGACGACTTGGTTTTCAATTGGTTTTATAAACTTTGGCTCCAGTTCCTCAGCTGTAAAGTATATCAAGCAAATATTAGATGTGCTAAGCGAAAGCATATCAGAGCTGTCCGTGAAAACTCTTCTGATTTCAGGCGAAAGGTTTCGAGGAAAGCTCTGATGTCAATTGTATATTTACGTTTAACTGCAACAGCGCACAAAGCGACTTTTTCACCATGTGGGTTTGAAATAATCAATTTGTAGGCACCGGAATCATTTGGTTGGCAATTATGGATCTCCAATTTGACCAATCCCTCCGGAGTAGTTGTCGTTTTTACACTGCAAAATGTTATAAAATTGTTGTGTGTCGCATTTCACTATACCTAGCATATTTACCTCTCGCTAGGTGTAATCTCGTCACCATCCTTGAACCATTGGACTGTCGGCAATGGACTACCATCGACAGCACACTCTAGTATAAGGGGCTCTCCTTGAAGTACATCAAGAGCATTGTCCAGCTTTTTGATGAAGCTGGGAGCCAGTGCTTGCAAAGCTAGTTTAAATGGTGCTTTCGTAACACCAATTTCATTCTTAGCCACACAGGCGTACTAAGTAAAACACCAAAAGTTAATAAAGACGCAGTGTTCGCAGCTACATAGAACCCTTACCAATCCTGCCTCATTTTCCCTAAATGTTTTTATTTCAAATTGACCCTCTATTTGATCAGATGACTTTTTGTTGCTGTCTGCGCTATACAGCTTCTGCTGGGTGGTTTTATTTATAGCTTCAAAGTTAATAGGCTTGTCGTCTTTAACCCATTCAATGGTGGGCAAGGGCACTCCATGAACCAACACCTTCGTGGTGACGGGCCTGTGATCATGAATGCTTTGGTCCTCTGGATGAACTATAAAGGTTGGCTTCTCCACTGTAGTGTAAAGGAGTTTAATTAATTGTTAGTTGGCTTATAAGAAAGGCAGATTACATACCGAGTACATTCAAGTTAAAGTCAATGTTGGACCTTCCTTCGCTATTCACCGCTGTAATCGTATATTTGCCATCCTCGCTGGGAGAGACCGACTGGAAGACAAGTCTGTACTTATCTCCTTCAACGTCCGCGATAACCTCACAGTTTTCGTTGTTGCACAGATTCTCATTTCCCCTGGTCCATGAAACCTTTGGTTTAGGGTTTGCAAGAACCAACGCTTCAAAGCACACAGAGTCGCCGGGCAGACATTTGTGATCCTCCAGTCCAGATATTTCTGGTTTGGACAAAACATCTATCCAGCCATTAGTGGCCACCTCTCCGTGTTTATTTTTCACCTTCAGTTCGTAACGAGCCGAGTCCTTAATGTCAGCTTAAATGAAAACAGTTTTTAAAATATCGTGAGAGTAAGTTAAAGTCGGCCCTGCCCGTGGCATTGTTTGTGAGGGGGGAAAAAGTCGAAAAATATGACACTCTTTTTTTTACTCAGCTATTTATAACACAACATAATAGTGTTTTTGATGCAGGCCTATTTCGATCTGATTATGTTAATATGGATTAAACTGAACAAAACTACATCATTTATTTTGTTCTATCAGATATAGCGGCACTCTAGTAATTATGGAGGCCACACTATGCATACATATCTGGATTTATGAACTATTTGCGACAGATCACATATCAATGATTCTTTAAAAAATCAAAAGCGCTATATATGCATAGCAGAAAGTGTCTAAATTGCACTCTAAAGTCAGACAATTCTAGTTTTATGGCAATTTGCTCAAAATAAATCACCCCTTCATAGCTAGTGTGGTTGTCAAATTTCTATGGGAACAACATAGGCATATAGACCAACAAAGGCTCTAACTATGAGAATTTTTTGCATTTATATCAGCTTGTTTGGCAAAGCTATAGCCTGTTTAAAAGAAAAATACATATTTAAATTTATGGGAGGAAAACTAGATTGTCACTCTAGATCTATATAGGAACTGTAAAGAGGCTACTTGATTCAGCATACATTGTTAAATATTTACATGTAAATGTTAAATTCTATGTTGAAGTAGCCTTTTCACAGTTCCTATACAAATTTAAAGTGCGAATCAAGTTTTCCTCCTATAAAGTTCGAATAATGTATTTTCGTCTCTAACAGGCTGTAACTTTGACAAACAAACTGTTAAAAATGCCATAAAAATTACATAATTAGATCATATGTTTGGCTACATGCACAAATAGCTAAAATATTTATCGAATGAACGCGCTAGTTTAAAAGGGATGATTTACTATGAAAAAATGCCATAAATTCTAGAGTGCCAAAAACTCAACATTTTCGTTTTATCGCCATATTTTGGAAACAAGTTCTAATGGAGCTAAACCGAAAGCAGTTTTGGAATCAGTCAACATAAACTTATAATAATTTCAAATCAACAGAGCTGCACCTCACAAAGTTGTTGGCCTGTGTTATTCGATCTTTATGAAAATTTTGAGGGATAAATTTGAGATCTTTATCTTTATCTATCTTTATCTTTATCTTTATCTTTATCTTTATCTTTATCTTTATCTTTATCTTTATCTTTATCTTTATCTTTATCTTTATCTTTATCTTTATCTTTATCTTTATCTTTATCTTTATCTTTATCTTTATCTTTATCTTTATCTTTATCTTTATCTTTATCTTTATCTTTATCTTTATCTTTATCTTTATCTTTATCTTTATCTTTATCTTTATCTTTATCTTTATCTTTATCTTTATCTTTATCTTTATCTTTATCTTTATCTTTATCTTTATCTTTATCTTTATCTTTATCTTTATCTTTATCTTTATCTTTATCTTTATCTTTATCTTTATCTTTATCTTTATCTTTATCTTTATCTTTATCTTTATCTTTATCTTTATCTTTATCTTTATCTTTATCTTTATCTTTATCTTTATCTTTATCTTTATCTTTATCTTTATCTTTATCTTTATCTTTATCTTTATCTTTATCTTTATCTTTATCTTTATCTTTATCTTTATCTTTATCTTTATCTTTATCTTTATCTTTATCTTTATCTTTATCTTTATCTTTATCTTTATCTTTATCTTTATCTTTATCTTTATCTTTATCTTTATCTTTATCTTTATCTTTATCTTTATCTTTATCTTTATCTTTATCTTTATCTTTATCTTTATCTTTATCTTTATCTTTATCTTTATCTTTATCTTTATCTTTATCTTTATCTTTATCTTTATCTTTATCTTTATCTTTATCTTTATCTTTATCTTTATCTTTATCTTTATCTTTATCTTTATCAGCATTCTGGCTCTAAATAGTTATGGGTCAAACCAACGGAGAATGTATACAGGCCTGATCCCGTTTTCGATTTCGATCAAATCATCGCTTCCAAATTCCGACTGTCTTCTTCGGCTTTTAACTTCAAAATCACATTTACCTTCATTCGACCCTCTTTGTGACAAAAAAGTTCGACCGAATTCTGTAATCGTTTCTTAGAAATCACAACTCTTAGCAATTCCGATCAATCGAACTCGGAAACGGGAACTGGCCTGATATAACCAGTTTGCTAAACCACGAAATTAAATGGATATTATTATGTTATATACCTTTCAAAATATTTAATGTGCAAGTATATTGCTTCAAGCCATGTTCAAGATCCTTGACATCAGTCTTCAGTTTAGCGGCATCGCTTTCTTTAATTGGCTGCCCGTCCTTAAGAAGAATTATTTCCGGAGCAGGATCTGCAGTAAATATGACTGGTTCGGAAACCTTATCTCCTTTTTGCACTTTAATATCGCGTAGTCCGGATCCAGAAGTAAGTATAGGCTTGCGATACTCTGCGATACCTTCAAATCATAAGTAATAAAACGTTGTATTATAGAAAAAAGAAGTTCGTAAAACATTTGTATACCTAATAACGAAAGGTCTCCCTGGTGCGATTTTTCTCCGCACTTATTTTTCAAAACTACCTTATACTCTCCAGCATCCACAAGATCCAAAGATTGTACCTCTAATTTATAATGATCCTAAATTTTACAAATGGATTATTTTTCATTATAACATTGAGGGATATTTATAATACAGACCCCGTCGACCGAAATCGCTGAGTGCTTGTCAGCTGTAATTGGTTTTCCATCGTGATACCAAACGGCTTCTGGTTTAGGTATACCCTTTGCAATAACTTCATATTTAAGAGGAAGACTTTCAAAGCTGTGTTGTTGGAAGACATCAACGTGCAGAATTTCGGGGACCGCTATAATAAAAGTCAATAATTAGTATTGTTTTTCATGGAGATGTATAAACGAGAGCGTTTCCGAAAACTCTAGTACGATATGAGTTTAATAGATTTCGACAATTTCGAAGGTGTCCCAGAGCTAAGAAGTACTTGATTTATTTTTCAAGGTTAAATTTTTTATATAAAGTATTTATCTATTGTGAAGTGCAATTCCAATTTATTACATACTACAACATGAGCTACACTATTGTAAAACTCGAATATTTTCAAGGTCATGGGAATTTTGCGTGAATTTTATTCATTTATCCCAAGTTTTTGAGATGGCTAATCATAAGATTTTAATGTCTATGTTAAAAGTAATGCTCATCTCAAAGCACTATTACTTGAAACTCCTAAGATACTCTTTCCACTTTTGTATTCGATTGTTTCATTAAGTGCTTGAATGGAAAGTCAAAAAAAAAGTATATATAGTTTTTACATATTTACATATGTTCATATAATCTCATATCAATTTGAATAACAATATGATTTTAGCTATAAAAAAACATTACTTCTTAGTGCCATACTTAATATATTTAATTGGAAAATGGGATCCTGGGACACTTACGAATTTTTTCCGAATTGTTATTCGGCAGAAGAGTTTTCGGGTACACCTCTGCTAGTGTTAAATAATTGTTCACGATTTGTGTTAGCTTAGGTGTGTATTTACATATGCATGACATGACATCGGATTAAGGAATAGTGAGACAGGCAAACAATTATGCACATGATGCATCAAAATGCAGTTCCTTATTGATTTATAATAAGTTATCATTCCCATATACATATATGATTTATCCTAAATAAGCCAGATTAGAATCAAACTTAAGGTGCCTGGTATATAGTATCGGTATCGGTCGCAAATGCGTTTATTTTTTATCAAATGTTTCCAGGAAATTTTTTCGTTTGTTTAATGAATTCATGCTCTTAATTGCAAGACCTGTGTTAGAGTACCAGATTACCACACAGTTGCAGTTTCCCATTTAGCCAGCTATTACTTATTAGCCGATTTATAAACATTGATTTTTTAATAGCATTGAATTTTGCCCAACTCTTCTCGTGACTTGTGTGCTTTTTAATTACAGCATAATAGAATGGGTCCTACAGCTTAACGCCAAATCCTAACGACAAATCGTAAAAATCTTTTTTCTGGGCACTTACTTCATATCTGACACCAATAGCTGGTGAAGGCACAACCGCAGCATGTTCAACGTTTCTTTGTGCAAAATATTATCGGCCCAGTTCCAAGTTCTTGGTCGATTTTTATGTCATGTGTATGTATGTGAATATCGCTAATGAAAGATGACATCAGGGCCGTAGGATTTCATATCATGATGATACCATACGAATCATAAACCCTATACGGACATCCAACGTACGTAATTTAGCTAAATTCGTCATATGTTTCGTCACCGTAGAACGTAAGAGTAGTGCGACCAGAATTAAGAAAAAATTATGCGGAAAATTTAAGTTTGTGATATATTTAGTTTAACTGGTGGCGGGTCATACTTCTCGATCAACAGTATTTTGTTTTGATGCCAAGATGATTTTTGTGTAAAAGCTCGGCCACTTTGCCCCAAGTCTTGTTCACAAAATTGAAGTCCGAATGCTTGCTGTGGGAAAGATCCCAAATGACATCCCGCTCTTTCACCGCCAAATTTAAACAAAAATTTCCTTGATGCAAAAAAATTTCCAAAGGACGATTTCGTTTTTGCTTTTCTGCCATGGCTTTTATATAAATTTTTTTTAAATTACTTTGGCTAAAAGCACTTTATCTGATTGATGCAGGTAGAAGCAGAAGGAGAGGTTGAAAATTAAGACCTAGGTACCGCGGTAAGTTAAAAGGTACACAAAATATGTACCTAGGTCAGGCATGCCCAAAAGCAGCCAACGACAGAGCACTCACCAATACTCACAAAGATAAGCACCACTACATATAAGGAAATTTTTGTTGGTCAGTTTGCTTGCGCGCGAAAACACCAATCAAAGAAGAGAACAAAACCGGTTTTTGTTCTACGCGAAGCATACACACGAAATCGTTTGCATGTGTGTCGTTTTGTATACGTCGCGCCCTGCATTTCCTATCTTCGGTCCAATTACAAAAACAAAACGTACTCAAAGAGCCTACGGCTGGGTATCACTGATCTAGGTATTTGTACAATACGACCCACAGCCAATTTACATAGTCTCCACAAATGTGCTGTTAAGCGTAACATTGATTCTTAGCTCCGTACTTGCAAAAAGTTCAAAGGGCGAAATCGTAACTTCTGCTTCTTCTTCCTTCAATTTTTGTATGAAACTTTTCGTTACTTCTGATGTCCGTATGAGCCTAAACTTAATGTAAAGAGTCGGCCCTGCCTGACTTCGATTGACCCGTGACTCAAGGGAAGAAATGGTTATGCTAATTAACCGAGCATTAACATTAATGTTATCATATTGACATTATGTTAGCAGGCAGCGCATGCTGACCCTTAACATAGGACAATAGTTGTAGCCTTTAGGAAAAGCCGAATAGTATGAAACATTTTTAGGAAAAGTCTACATTAAAACTTTTGGTTGCTCTAGCTCTTCTAGTCTTTGCTATCTTCATACAGACGGACCGACCTTCGGACGGACAGATGGTCGGACAGACAGAACAAGATCAAGAATATACATACTTCATGGTATCGGAGATTCTTCCTTCTTGCACGACTTTAGTATATTCTTTTTAATCTAAGATATTCGTGTATAAAAATTTAAAAAGGAACCACTTTAGTTCTTTCTTAAATTATGAGGTCAAGAAAGTGGAAAAAAAAAGTCTTACATTTTTTTCTTGTTCTGCAATGGGAAACACAAAGATAAGCCTAAAAATTTTGCAAGCAACTTAATTTGATGATCTTAAGGGGTCAACCCTCCAGCTGGCTCAATTCACAATTAAATAACAGTTGCTATATCAAATATTTACATTCTTAATTCTATATGTACAACCCATTTCCATTGCGGCTTTTGTGTATTTGCAATGCTTTGTTAATAATCTTACCATACTAATTGATTAGGTTGAGTTTAGGCTTCACATTCATTTGTACAGTAAACTATATGCAGTTACATCTCAGATATACTCTGCACACGTTTATTGGTTAAAAGTAGTTAAATAGGTGTTTGAGTTATTGGAAAAATTTGTGTCGTTTACCCCCTTCTTCTGGTTGTTCTGTGGTCGCAATCAAAGTTTTTGTAACGGTTTGTTCCATAGATAAGGAGTCGCTGGCTGTATTAAAATTTCGTATTCTGATGAGTTTCAGTATAGTTTAAAATTGCTTTCTTAAATAACCTTGTAGTTTAACATTACTTTATTGTGTTCAAGAGGCATTCAAAATGCAATAATAGTTCACAGCGTACCTGTATCATATTTCATGTTATTTAAGTCCGTGTTAACGACCAACTGAGTCGAGTCAGCTAAATACACATTTATGTTAGGTTTGGTTCAAAATTTTTCAGAAAATAATAATAATTTGAGCTCTGCAATACGAATGCTTGAAAATGGCTTCCCAGCCTAAAATATGAAAGTCCTTACACACATAGGCCCGCAGGCTTGTTCGATTATCCCCTACTTTTCCCATGGTAAATAATAAGAAACATTGTGTAAAGGAAATGTGGAAAAAACTGAGGGCTTAAAAAAATCCAGTATTCACCTTGTCTTGCGTATAATTTAGAAGGTTTGTAGAGGAATGCGTGCAAATTATTATTGAACAAGTACACTTTACTTGGATTAACCCACTTTTCGCTAGTTCCAGTCAAAATTAGTTCGTCTATTCATCGTGACTTTTTCACAGAAGAAGTGAAAGAAATAATATGCAAAGTACATAAACAAAAAGCAAGCGAAAAGCACGTTCGACTGTTTTATTAGTTTCTACCATTCTATGTCTCTGGTAAAACCGTAAGTACGGATTGTCCAACGTTCATAGGACGTCGGTCAGATACATGGAAAGTGGGCACTATGGTGGCCTGACGACCGATAGTCAGTGAAACCTTCATGTCTGCACGGGCGTAGACGAACTAGATGCAAACTCCACTTGTGACAAATAGTGTAAAGCTAAGGTCTACAATTTTGTTGAAAATGTGTCAAAATAGGCCAGATAAGGTAACTTTTCGGACATATTTGTTCAAATTATTTGCGTATGGAACCAAAGTTTTACTTTTAAGTCCTGCAAAATCTGCCATCATTGATATTTAGTCAACTTTTCATCAACATTTGGGGAAATTATTTGCCTGTGGGACCTTAGCTTTAGTCTTTACATCCTTCACAAGACAAGATGATTACCCAGAACTGGTTAGTTTATGTGCCGCTTTGTGGAGTCTTCAAAAATAATACTTACTTAACACCACAACCTTGCAAGTCGATGTCGTCTCACCAATGAAGTTCGCTGCCTTAACTTCATAGGTACCCGAATCCTCAGTTTTAGCTAGATTCAAAGTAAGGTAGTAATTTTCAATGCGCTGCGAATCGCGTGTTATCTTAATACGCGCATCTTCGTAGATTTCATGACCGTCCTTAAACCTGTGACAAAACAGATTTTCTAATTGACTAGCACCAAAGAGTAGATGAATCTATTTACCATTTAATGCTTGCCTCGGGCACGCTGTACACTTCCACCTCCAATGTAACCGAATTACCTTCTTTCACTTCGACATCCTTAAGAGGTCGCCTTATTTTGGGCTTGCCTGAAAGGAAATAGTAGTGAGCACACCGAAAAGGTATGCATTGGCATTCACACTTACAGTTGACAGTTACAACACAGTTGTCTTCTAGTTTTCCGTAATCATTCATGATCTTGCAACAATAAGTTCCCTGCATATTTGTTGCCACTTCCTTGAGGACCAGTTTGAACTCATCGCCTTCTTCGACACGGCGGAAATCATTTCTTTTTTCGTCGATTTCAATGCCATCGATATACCATTTGGCATGCGGACGTGGATAAGCATCGACTCCTACTACGAGCTCCACATTGCATTCTCCCTCCGTAACAGTAATGTTTTTGAGTTTCTTTGTATATTCCGGTGTGCATTTAATAAGCAATTGCGTTTCACTGGTTGCAGTGCCGTGTTCGTTCTTTGCTTTCACCGAATATTTACCAGCATCCACGCGAGTAGCTCCACTAATCTTCAGTGTGTACGCATTTCCGTCGCAGCTGACGCTATATTTTGAATCAGTTAACTTAATTTCAGTTTCATCGTGATACCAGGCCAGAGTGGCTTCGGGGAATGCATCTATGCGCACAGTGATTTGAACATGCTCTTTCTCGCCGTGGATATATTCACTCTCGAAGTGCTTCACTATAATTGGCTTAGATTTTACAGTACAATTCCAGTCCTCCGAAGTTTGGCTTAGATCATTTGTGGCCCTAATTGAGTAGTTGCCAGATTGCGAAAGTTTAATTTGAGAAATTTCAAGAACAACTTTCTCTACGCTTTTGCCAATAGAACTCGATGTTATTTTAACATTACTCTCACTGGTCACGTCCTTTCCGTTATTTGTAACATTCACGGACGGCTGTGGAAAGCCTTCAACCTCAATTTCAATTTTAACTGTCTCTCCAGCGACGCAGGTAACATTTTGAATCTTCTTTATTTTCGGTGGAGCTGAAACCATAAAACAGGTATTGAAGAATTTATTAATATCAGATATTTCCAAATCTTTCAAAATCTGAAATAAACTTGTTTTGGGTACGGTATACACCTACATACATGCAAAAATTTGTGGCTCTATCTCTTTTAGTCTCTGAGATCGACGCGTTCATACAGACAGACAGACGGACATGGCTAAATCGACTCGGCTGTTGATGCTGATCAAGAATATATGTACTTTATAGGGTCGGAGATGCTTCCTTCTGGCTGTTGCATACATTTGCAAAGGCGTGCTAAATTCAAGCTCACAAAAATTGATTTCATCTCAACTTTCGGATTGAAATTTCAAGTACGAGTCGAACTAGATTCTACTTGAATCAAGTACGAAAGGATTGGAACAAATCTAAAAGGCTTGTATCTATCCGAAAATGGTAATGTCTAGTACGATCCGTAGGATCCCTACTTAAAAATCAAATGATCCTGACTCGAGATTGAAGTAAGTAAGGAATTCCAATGTCAAAGCGAAAGAGCGAAAAGAAAGCGAGTGCAAGTTCAAAACTGAGAGAGAAAAACTCTCTCGGGCTAAATGGGTACACACCAGAGCTGAGTTTTTACTCAAACGCGAGCCGAACTCATGATTGTGTGAATCGGTGAACACTGAATTGCAAGTAAAATGGCTTTAGTCTGGAGAGAGCTCTCTTGCTCACCAACACTAGCACACTTTTTTGTCCTCTACATCCCAGCAAACCAAGTTCGGAGCGCTCCCAATTATGTGTCTAAAAAGAGCCGAGCTTAAGAGCGTTTTTGGAGTAAACACATAAATTTGAGGGTTTTCGGAGCACGGACTCATAAAAAGCACTTATGTCTGAGCATTTTCGGATCCGCACTCCAATATGCGTCTGGAAAGAGCCTTTCAGTAGCTCTTCAAGTGCCTAGAAAAGTAACTTTAATGTGTATTTTATGAGGTTTTTCTATGCTTCATTGGGAGGGTGAAAGCACTTATATCTGCGCCAGAAAAGAGTCAGATTGGACTCAGAAATCTTTCACATTAAGTGCGACCGGTTTCATAGAAAAAAACGCTCATTCCAGACTCTTTTTTTGTGCACATTATGTCTGTGAATGCTCATAAAAAGTCTCCGAAAAGAGTCAGAAAACGCACATATTGTTAGCTGGGATTTGGCCGGCACTGGTACACACTTACACAAATTTGTCTGACAGCTTAACAGTTATTGGTGGTGTGGGTTTTTTGCACTAACCGTTGCCTTGCAATTCCCTACCAGTTATAGCACTTCCAGCAAGAGAAGGTAGCTGCTGAATTGCAGTTGATGAGCAAGTCTATTAAAGAGAGATTTCAATAGCGACCAGCCTCAATTGTAATGCTGTTTGTGTTCTGTTTTACCAGTTGTATGCAAACTAATTACCTCGAGCCGGCTAGAACCTGCTGGTTTAATAATCAAAAAGGTCGTTTAAAAAGTAGCATCGAGTACTTGTGAGATGCCTTTTTTGGGGTCAAAATGAGTTTAAACATCGAGCATAACATTTTTGATGCAATCCTTGTTCGGATTGAATGTAGTTTGAGTATCAAGCTCAATATAATCTCGTGTATTCTTGCACCAAGCCGACTTCGAGATCAAATCAAGTTCAAATATCGAGCTTAAATCAATATCGGACTTTCTTGATCAAATCTAGCTCGAATAACACGATAAAATGAATCCCGCATAAGCTGAAGTCGGGATCCAGAAAAGACTTCCGGGTTTGAAAAATACGTACTCAATCAATCCTTTTCGTACTTTGTTTGAGAAAGTCCGGTCTTGACCGACTTTTAATATCGTTTGAGATTGATTTTAGCCCGGATATCTCGCTTTTTTTTCCGTATCAGTGTAAGCTTTATCTCAAATAAAGCTATGTGTGACAAACGCACATTGTACCGCTTAATTTAGAAAGAGAATCCTTGAAATCAAAAAAGGCCAATTCTAATCAGTCGTCTCTGTTCTATTGTAGTTTTCAGCACAAGACATTGGACGCTAACACCAAATCTGAACGTCATAGTTATGACGTATTTTGCGGTGCGGCAAAAGCTTGAATTTTTAAACATTACCTTTAACCACTAGACTAATAGAGGACTCATCCTGTCCCAACTCATTGATAGCTTCGATGGTGTATTCTCCGGCATCCTCTGTTTTGATATTTTTTATAACCAGAGACATGGTTTCATCATCCTCATACATGAACTTGTGTCTGTCATCCACCTGAATGACTTCGCCCTCATGTTTCCAAAGTACAGCTGGCTTGGGGAAACCTTTGCACGTAAGCTCCAGAATGGCAGATGCCCCGATGCTTGTGTTTGCTTCGCGATGTTCGATCACAAGTGTTGGTTTTTCTGGTTCCCTATTCAACGTTTGAATGGCACCCTGAACCGATAGCTCAGCACTACAGGATATATTTCCAGTGGTAGTTTGAGCGACGCAAGTATAGATTCCAGCGTCTTCGGGCTTAACATGTTGAAATACAAGAGCGAGTGAGTCTTCGTCTTCGCCAAAAAGCACTTTGAAACGTTCTTCCGGATCGAACTCTTCTCCATTTCGCTTCCATGAGAACACTGGTTTCTCACCAGCAGGCAATATTTGACCGCTTAGCGCACCAAATGGATTGCGGTCCTCTGTTAAAAATAAAGATATAATATTTTAGAATTATTAAATTAATGAATCAAAATATACAAATACTTGCCCACTGTTGTTGCGTCAGCTACGCAACTAGCCTCTCCATGCTTATTAGTCGCTTTGCAAGAGTAGGATCCGGCATCTTCCTTTTGCACGTCTGCAATAACCAATTCATAAAATCCCAAATAGTCTTTTTCTCTTATAATTTGAATTCGATCATTGGTTTCGAGAATTTCCTTTTCATCCTTGTAGCTAAAATAAAGAACAAGTACAAAATGTTAATAAAGAAAGAAGAATCAGAAGAAATCAGTAAATCAGTGCAAACAAAGTTTTCAGCACAAAAAAAAGTTTCCCCCATAAAACCTTTTCCTCGTATTTTCACCCACTTCGGGATCGAATTTTTCAAATTTTCTGACAAATCTTAGATCTCTAGGATAAGCTGTCTGGGCTGTAGGTTAAAAATCAGTCAGTCGGGCTAAGAGCTTTTGGGAAAACTTAAATAACAAATTGTAGTCTTACATATAAACTTATAGCAAACCAATATCAATACATTTGTTATATACTTACAATTTAACTCTGGGTTTCGGATCGCCTTGGATCTTAATCATGAACCGGAAGAGAGTATTCTCAATCATTTCTGCATTCTTTAAGCTGACCAGAAAAGCTGGCGCCACATTCGTCTTAGTTTCATCGTGGCCAGGAGCTGCAATATTCTTTGCTTGGTACAAGATATTTTTAGAGAGGACAGCAGCTGATAGTATACCTTGGCCAACAGCAAGTTGTGCCGACACAGTTGTTGTTTCAGTCGCAGATTGTGCGCGAACAGTATACGTTCCGGCATCAGTCTCACTGTAAAGTAAATAAAGATGTATAATATTATTTTGGTATAATTTGGTCATCATAGACAAACCTGCAATTTTTTATGTCCAATCGGAATGAATTCATTGCAGCACTGGTCTGAGTAATTCGATCTGCCAATCGATCTTCCAGTGGCTTATTATCCTTCAACCACGTTACCAGTCCAGGCTTCTCCTTAAACTGAATTTCAAAATGCGCGGCCTCACCAGCTAAAGAAAGTAAATAACTTCAGGTGTTACACCTACAACACTTTGATTTATAACTGTTTGTAAAATACTTACGATCTACTTGCACACTCTTCAACATTTTCACAACCACAGGCTTATCAACTGATCGTAACGGTTCCTCCTCCAAGAGTCGAGACGATGATCGAATGCCAGCTCGGGACTCGGCTACTGAATACGAGGCGCGGCTTTCAGCACGACTTTCTGCGCGACTTTCTGCGCGGCTCCCGGTGCGTCCGGTAGCAAGCAAAGATGAACGTGCTTCAACTCTGTCTATAGCACTTCGCTCATGTCTCGAACTTGTTCCATAGTGTTTCTCTGCAGTGCTGTCGTAGGAGGCTCCCCTATCGTAGTCTCTGGATCTAGAACTCGCTGAACGAGTGGCAAATGAAGGTGAACAGCGAATAATAGAAGAAATTAATTCAAATGCTCCAGTAAAAGTGCATCGATCAATGTTTTCATGTAACCAATAAACAATTTTGATGAAACTTCATACTAAAAACTAACCAATTATTTAAATTTTGATAAAAAGAACAAAAAATATACAATGATCGATTCCAAAAATGCGACAATTAGTGGGAATAACTTGGAGATAGGAATTGAAAGTTAATTGGAAAATTGTGTGTGCGAATATTAAAACATAGAAAATTTGAACTTTATTCATTATGGTTTACAAAGGTCACGGAATTGGCTTTGGTTGATTTGTGTACCGTTCGTTAAGTCATGTATTTAAAATAATAGTCTGACACAAATAGTAGGGCTCACCGAAATAGTTTATTCATACATATATCTATTCTCGACATCGCCATGCCTATCTCAACGTTCCTTTATCCTTTATCAGTTATCAAGCTATCTGCGCAAGCAGGTGTCAGGCTCGTAGAGAATTGAGCTCATTTATATAGGTATTTTCCAATTGCCGCCATAAGATTGTTCTCACTTCTTATCGAATGCATCTACTCAAATATAACACTGCAACACATTTTTGAACTCAACAAAATTGATCGCGCCGAGACCAAAAGAATCTAAAACAGTATGAAAGTGGTATAAAAACCTATGCTGGGATTGGTCTGGTAAGCTGCCGTTTACTTTTTGTAACACTTTCAAGTTTTTAGCTTCTGATTAGGTTTTAGAACTCCATATTACGTAAAACATTTGGAAATAGCGAGAATGTAGCTCTTGATATGGCCCACCAACCATGTATACACTGCAAGTCCAAAAAATCTCATATTCATACTCAAAATTTCAAATTAATATTCTTGATCAGGGAAACGAGCTGAGTCGATTGAGCTTTGTCCGTCCGTCTGTCTGTCTGTTTATCTGTCTCTCAGCTTAAAAGCTATCGAGCTGAAATTTGCACAGAGTCTTCTTTTTACTGCACGCGGCTAATATGTCGGAACCGAACGGATCGGATGACTATATCTTACAGCTGCCATAGGAACCATCGAGGCGAAATATGGATTTTTCTAAGTGAGAAAAACTTTTTTGTTTTCAATTTTAGCGTCCTTATACTCGGCCATTATAAATATTACAAGCTTTCCAACAGATTAAAAAAATTTTGGTCGAATTCGGATAACTCTATCTTATAGCTGCCATAGAAATTATCGGTCGGAAAATAGGTCTTAATGAGAACAGCTTTTTAGTTTTAAATTTTACCGTCCTTAACCAGCATTTGCAAGGGTATGAAAATTTCGGCACAGACGAAGTTAACCTTCGCGTTTTTTTAGTTTTTCTACCATATTTTGAAAACAGTTTCGAGTTCGACCAAGTAAAATATGGCAAAATTTTAGCTTAGACTAAAATATACAAACCCTAAGAACAAACGAATTTCATTCGATTACTCCTTCATATAGTCATACAGGCCTGTTCCGGTTTTCGATATCGACAAAAATTGGCGAATTCGAATTTGTTAAATGTGCTGTTCTATAAAATTGATTCGGTTAGTCCGAGTAAAAAGTTATACTTTCAATCCGTCGAGTAGAGAGTAAGTAGAATCTAAAGGTTTGATACGGATTTACTTGAATGTTTAATTAATGTCAATTTATGGTCAAAAATTTCAATATCTTTATTTATGTTTTAATTGTGATTTTAGTTAAAATTTATAGTTTTTTAAGTGATTTAACCAAAAAATTGAAGTTTGGAGACAATTACTAAGAGTTCTGGTAAAAAGTTTACTTGCTTGTAGTTCTTAAACTATGGCAATGTGTCATCGAATGAAGTTCGCTTGTTTATATGGTTTGTTTATTTAAGTCTAAGCTACAAATTTGTCCGACATTGCTAGGTCGAATTCGTTACAGGTTTCAAGAAAAAGTTAAAAGACTGTAAACGGGACATGCAAAAACACTTATACAAAGCTTCTATGACTTGGCGTTTGCTACTGTTGTCAGAATTCTTGTTACAAGTCTGACTTGGGCTTCCCAAGCGGTCTTAGCAGTTCTGGCATGAGGTAGCCTCTGCCAACTCATTGAAGTTGGACAAAAGATCGCTGATGATTGAACTGTTGGAAGTTTATGAAATGGCTATACGATCAACCAACCTCCTTTGTGGTGTTGTGCGTGTCTTGTTTTACGTTATGATGAAAATTATAACTTATTGACCTAGAGCCTGCTAAAAAGAGTTTTTAGAGAGTTTTTTCCACATAGTTGATTGAATAAAACGCATATATGGTGCAAGGGACTAGCTACTGTTTTAAAAGCTGAATGTATTATTAAGACATTGGTTTTTCCTTTTTATACATTTTTGGTTCTACCCGCAAGCAAGCGCACTGACAATGGTGGGGCGCTACTTGGATTTCTAATTTATTGATAACAGATGTGGTCCTTTTTTTATAGGATTTTTAGGTTGCAGTCTTTTTTTATGCGCCTTGAGTCCCAAACGCAGGTTATGTTCTCAAATTGCACTGTTCAAATATCTTTGAACAAATGACATTAAAAACTAACAAAGGGGAAAGTAAACAAACATAATAAGAAATTCTTGAAAGTAAACATCAAATTTTAAAAAGTTTCAAAATGAGAACGCTACCAATGATAAAGCCTAGATTCATTGTCAGGTGGATTGTTTCTAATGTAGCTGTGGGTTTTATTCAGCCAATTCGGCATGTTCTGACATATGTGCATCCTACCTCTGGTACACCCCTATATGTTAAGTTGCACTCAGTAAGCTTTAAACCAATCAAATCTACTTACAAATCAACATTTACGTTTCTGTAATGCGTTTTGTGTTATACCGTTACTAGCTTTTGGGAAATTTCCGTGACACATTGGAATATCTGCGAATACGAACTGTTACTTTACAAACATAGAATGAAAACGTAAATGATTTCCATGCAACAATATGATTTGTCCATTTACATTTAATCCCGACACACATTTCGCAAGCAACTAAAACTAACAATCGCATAGTTTCTAAAGATAAATACTCCATTAGCCTAAAAGTGAACTACTTCTGACATTGTAAACAAAGAAGGTTTACGCATACTTTGGATGTACGATATACGACGTAATCACATTTAGACATACACTGGCATCGATCGATGGTTACAGAAAATAATCTGTTGTGGTTACTTGAAATGGTTCATCACCTGGAACTTACTTTCATAACGCCGCTTTGAGGTCAGGGAGTAGCCAGAATAGTAATCATCCGCCATACCGCCAACGCTTTGGCCTCGCGCTTCAAAATCTGCACTTGGCTCTCTGAAATCGTCAGCAATAGACTCAGTATATTCGCCTCCAATCTCATAAATGTCTATGGGTTCCTCAACAATCTCATAAATGGGTCTTTTCTTTTTAATGGGTGGGTTAAAAATATGAAGAAAGTCACGGGCTTTGGCCTTTTGTACAGTGTCTTGCGCGTATTTAGTAGAGTCCGTTGACTTAAGAACCGTATTCTTAATGCTGCGTATTTTTTGCTTTGCATTGCGAAGCGACGTGTCGGAACTGGATACGTCATATATGCCTTCAAAGAAGTTCTGCGTTTTTTGCTCTAGGCTCTCAGTATGGACTAGAACGCGTTTGATGGTGGGCGGCGGTGGAGGTGGCGGTGATGGGGGGCGCGCTTTAACGATTAGTATCTCTATGGTGGTTTCGTACGAAATGAGCGGAAGCGGTTGAAAGAAGCCGGGCATTCGCACAAAGTGCGGGGGCAGGGGCGGGGGTGGTGGTCCTTGCCCTGGTGCAAAATGAGAACCACCATTTCGGTTTGATGCGATATTGGCAAGTGAAGTATTCCAATGCGTTAGTGAAGCAGAATCAGTTATATTAGTAGTATGTCCCTGTCGGCTTTGGGTTTTTTTCTGATCACTATCACTGTCTTTAAGGGATTCATTGTAGCCAACGATATCTTTAAGCTCGATCGGTTTGTGTTTGGTTACGATGCTTTCTACTGGGTGATGTATCTCAATTTTTGGAATCAAAGGTATTTCAGTTATAGGAATCGAGGGTGGCGTCGTATTACTTGTATGGTCTTCAGCGTTCTTACCAGCTGAGTTCGTTTCGTTGATAACGTCGACTTGCTGAGATTCCGTATGAGAAATAGTCTCGCTTGAAATAACTAAATCGCTCTTAGTTGAATTTTTGGCAGTTGAGTTATCTTTTATACTTTGTGTCGGGGATTCAGACGTTACCGCTGAGCTTACGATAGGAACGGTCACGGGTGCACTCTGTGGCAAGAGTTGAACTATTTCTGAAGTAGCTTTCGAATCGGGTGTTGGACTCTTAATTTGTGTCGACTTTGAAATGTCTTTAGTGACGGTGGAAGATTCAACAAGCGGTGAACTTTCAATTGTTTGAGAAACTGCCTTTAGATCTACGGTCGAGTGTGAAGTTTCAGTTGATTTCGAAATATCTGTTGTTTTCGAATTGATCTTGACATGTGATGTAGAGATCGTGGCTGTTCTTACACTTGTCTCAGCTTGCGATTTAGTAGTGTCTTGTCGGTTTTGCTGCTTTTTGTAAAGCTCAATGGACTCCTGCTCAAATTTCAGCAATTCTTGATGCTCCAACTGAAGACGCTCTTTCGTCTCCTTACTTAAGAAGTAGTTCTCGGCCACATCAGAGGGACGAACACTTGAACTTGGATCGTGAGCTTCAGCCTTTTGCGGAAGGTGCAGAATTAGTTCGCTTTCGGTAGCCACTTGAGTGGAATCAACTTTCAGATCATCAGCATGGTGTTCTTGCAATGTGACTTCTTGATCGACGTGAGCGCAAATTTCTTTGTACCAACTGAGATGCGCCTCGTCGCCGTGTGGTCTAATATCAATGGGTAAGAATGAGCTTTCATCTGCTGTTTTCAGCGTCAAATGAATTTGTTTACTGTCTACTCTGTCCTCAATGTTACACAGAGGAAGCTTTATGATGTTTTGCAAAATAAATACCGATCTATTTTCAGAAATTTTTCGTACTTTAGTTATCAATATTCTGGATTTAAATAGAAAGCAATAGCGATCGTGCGACTTTCCTTCCTTATCTATGACTGTGCACCACTCGTGTAGCAACAGTCGTCCCAATTTGTAGATGTTGCCGCGAAGACCCTCAATGCTAGAAATAAATCGGTTGTCATATGCTCTACTTGGCACACTAAGCATTAGTTCTAAAGCCTTCTCCAAATCTCTAACGTTTTCTTTTAAGCTTTGTGAGTATTTTATGAAATCCTGCGAAGTAAAATTCAAAAATTAGTTGTAGCATTGTAGATGATAACGGCGGCTATGGTAAAAATGTACTTGTGTCTGATAAATCGTATGCGAAGTTCGTGTTACGACAAATACCGCAATTCATTGCTAAGCAGTATGTTTAAAACAGCATAAATGACTACAACACAGAGTGTTTGGTGTCTTCTGTGTAACTACAAATGTACAAATCCAAACCTTGAACAGAAGTTGATAGTCGTTTATTCTTTGGATCGGCAGCTTCAGATGTTCAGAGAGTGATTTATCGTCTCCAAGTTTGTTGGAAAGTTCCTGAAAAATAACATCAGATAATAGAGAACATAATATTATTGTTTTTCTAGTCATAGTCTTGTCTAGTGCCAAATTTCAGCTCGATGGCTTCAAAACTGAGGGATTTAATTTGCTTAATAAACAGACAGACGGACGGACAAAGCATAATAGACTCAGCAGCGGTATTGTGAGAGCCTGCGGTAGATCCATTTCTCTTGCGCGAGAAATTTCAAGCCCACTCGCCAAGAAGTTGAAAGAAGCTCAACTTGGCCCTTTGGGGATGTAAAGCCAAGTATTTATTTATTTATATCAAATACCCTCGTTCCACTGGCAAGCTCCAGAGGTCATCCTCTGGATAATCTAAATGACCTCATTCTTTCTGTGTATTTCCTCATAAGAGATAAATGCCCATTTGGTAGATCATACGCGACGGATGATCAAGTCACTGCCACGGATGATCTAGCGTAACACATAGCTATTTTCCGCTAAAAGGCTAGATTTTCTATTGATATGCTATCGAAGTTGCCAATCGTCACCAATAGGAACAGCTGCTCTGTCAATGGCATTGCCATGGGCGGAGAGTGTTCTAGCTCAGTGGGTGGGGGTTTTCACAAGGAGGAGAAGTGTATGGACCCCCTTTATTGAAAACCGCTAAAATGTTAAAATGCAGTAATATTTCTTATGTATGAATCCCGCAAACGAGCTATATAGTGGTGGGACTACCAGGAGTGCATGCTGCTTGACATGTGGATGGCGAACTTTGATTGGCAATTGCAGACATAGCAATCAGCTGTTCTTTGTTGACGTTAGTGTGGCCGTGAACGACATTCGTCAGTGGAACAAGGAAAATGCACTTTTCGAGAATGTGATTGAATGTTCGCCAGTGGAACAAGGGTATTAGACATGGGAAGATCGGATTGTTTATATGGCCAGACGGGCATGTCTTGATCGGGTATTGATACTTATTAAGAATGTACTCTTCAGTTCCACGCCTCAGACCATAATTCAAATGTGATGAATTCAGGTCGAAGCTTTCAAATCCAAATTCCTGACTGATTTCAGTACAGCTTCAGATTTCAGAATATCCAAGCTATATCATGGTGGTTAACACTGAGAAAAAATTATATATAAACCTTAGCAACAATTACTTAATATTATTAAATAATTTCAAAATGTATTAAGTTATGATTTCAGTAGATAAAGCAAAACAATATTCAGCAATATCCACCAGAGACCTGTCCGATTATCAAAACCTGTGAAATCCAGTTTTTAAAAAACTCATTTTTTCAATTTTTTCGGTTTTCCGAAAAAAATTGTTATAAAATAAACAAAACAATTTTGTGCGAAACCGCAAATTACGTTCTGGTGGGCATGTTGAGATCTAATTTCGGATTTTGTTTTTATTGAAATCAAAAATGGTGTGTTCTCAAACCGTTCGGTTTGAATACGGATGACACACATTCCTTTTGGCGGATCGATATATAATCTTTATTACAACAAATCTCTAGAAGGTACGAACAATATATCTACAAAACTGTGGGAAGTATTATGTTTTTTCCAAGTTGGAGGGGCAAGAGGTGGAGTGCCAAAAATTTTAAATAAACTTGGTCTGCCTGCAAGTATAAGAAACATATGCCCCATACATGTCAAACGTCTATCTCTTACTATCTGAAATCTACCGAAATCAAGCCCATTCGTTGACAAAAGTAGAGTAATCCCGTTTTTAATTTTGTCTTTTGTCTTAAAAGTAAATTAATTTTAGATTCTATATTAAATTAGCTTTCTTTCTGATTTAATTTCTTTTATTTTTGAACTACATCTTCCTTCTAGCACGCTAGGGCGGCAAAATCAAAAGTTGGAGTCAAGTTTGAAAGTTTGAGAAAGTGAGAAAGCTTGGCGCCTAACAAAACAGAGCATACTTATTGGGGCCCTTATGTTATAGAACACACTAATATGTTAGCATACTAAAAACGAGAAAGGAAAGCTAACTTTGTCTGCGCCGAAGTTTTAATACACTTGAAAAAACTCGCTATAAAGGTTAGCAATTTCGACCAAACTTCGTAGATCAGTTTGAAAACATTTAATTTTAATAATGACCGGGTTTTAAAACCGCTAACATTGAAAACAAACAAGTTTTTCTCACAAAAACCCATTTTTCGAACAATCGTCTCTATGGCAGCTACAAGAAGTAGTCATCCGATCCGGGCGGTTCCGACATATTATCAGCGTGCAGCTAAAAGAAGTCACTGTGCAAAAGCTTAGCTCGATTGCTTTCAAACTGAGGGACTAGTTCGCGTAGAAACAAACAGACGGACATAGCTCAATAGACTCAGCTCGTTATGCTGATCAAGAATATATATACTTTATGTAGTCGGAGATGATTCCTTCTATGCGTTGCAAACTCCTAAGTTATAGTACACTTTTCAAGTGTATAATAAATATTAGATCGTCGAGGTGTACTCAGAAATAGGCGAATAGCTTCGTCAAACGGAATCCAAATTCAGAGGGACAACATTTGTTCAACGAAGAAATAAGTGGGCTCTCAAAATAAACTTTAAGTTAAACCAGTTAAACATAGTTAAACATAGGTGGTCAAAGTATAAACTTCCTAAAAAGTTGTAAATACCAGATCTGAAACCCGCGTTTCTCAGCCATCGCGTTAAATCTCTAAAACCATTGAATATAATACATATATATGAATCTTCTCGTCGCTATCAGAATTAGCAAAGTTACATAAAATCAGATGGTCTAACATCAGATTTTGGGGGTCCCCGATGAAAACCAAGTATGAGGAAGTGCTATTAGCGACCTGCTCTACAGCGTAGCCTATGTCATTACCCAGGTTATTTCGCACTGTAGCACTGTGGAATTATTGTAGAATGTAAAATTTTACTCTATGCTTGATGTTCGCACTTCGGTAATGATTTTTGCCAGTTTTAGTAAGAAAGCTTTTTAGTGCTGTTTTTCCGTGAACGTCGGGCTAATTTTGTGAACGATAATTCACGGGCGAAATCGTTCAAATAGTAGTCAGCTTGTGCTGGGTTTTTGAGGGTCGTTTTTTCTTAGTGTCTTAGTGTCTTTTCTTCTGTACCTACGAGTGTATGCTTTGTATGAATTTTGCTGCGGCAGTAGGGGCAGAAAGCAGCGCTGCTTTCTTTTGCCCACAACTTGACTATCTTTCAACTGTTCTTTACCTTCGGCAAAAGGTACGAACCATCTATATGTAAGACTGTAGGAGGTATGAAGGAAGGGGGAGAGCCAAAAATGGAAAATAAATGACGAGTATAATGAGTTTATATCCCATACATGTCGAACCATCTGTGTACTTTTGGTACAGAGTATAAAAATCGTGTTGATTTTAATTAAAATTGAATTTTATAGTAAAAAAATTAAATTAACCAAATCCGGGGGTTACTCAACCATTGCAATAAAGCAATCAAATGTTTACATTGAATATTATAGACCCTAGTCAGAATTAGAAAAATTATAATTAGCAACAATTGTTTTTATGTTTATTAAAAACAATTATATTATATTTTTGACCAGACGTACAAATTGCGATTCAATATCGCTGTAACACGGTGTATTTTGGTTTTTTTTTTCTTATTAAACAAACATTTTGTTTATTTGATGAAAGACACCACCTTGATGACTCATTGAAAATTTGTTTCGAAATGATTGAGCATATTCTAGTTTGATTCTTAGTTTGTGTTTCAAAATCCTTTTAAATTTCCATTTGTTAGTGAATACTTTTCAGTTGGGCTCAGTACTGAATCTAAACTGAATTATTCTTGATTAAGAAGGACTGGTACTGAGAACATGAATAGTTTTAGATTCTTCATTAAGTTAAAAAAAGCGGGCCTCCTTCTTGATGACGCTCTTTTCTTTAAGACATAATTTTGAGTATTAAACTTATTGAATTTGTGAATTTCATTGGTAGTGCTAAAAAGGTACTGAATGCAGTCATGAACCGTAGCAGCTCCTAATTCTCAGGCCTGAGTTCAGCACAGAAAAATTGAGTAATAAGGCGTAGAACTAAAGCATGGTTTGTAATGATTTGCATTTGTCGTAAAAGTATCTGGAATGTTCGAATTGTATTTCTACGAATTCTGTATTTCTTTAGGTGATTCAAATGTCGACTTTTCGAGTTACAAGAATATAGCTTTTTCATATACCTCAAGATTAAATATAACAAAAATGCAAATTGAATGAAAACTATTTATAAAGGTCGAATCCTTTGCAAATTGCCCCAATCATATGTACTCATACATTGTACATTCATATGTATGACCACAGCCAAAACATTCTCTATTGCTCTCTTCAGTTAAGTTATTTTTGGAACTATGTTTGAAAAAATTTATCACTTGTTGCAAATATGCATATGTGTGTGTCTGTATGCTAGGCGATTTTTTTTTTGGTATCTGTATGTTCACGAAATACTTATATGAATGGCTGTATGAGCCTCTTTTAGTTGTGTATTTTAACTAAATCAAGACTCACACGATCACACATTTAAAAAATATATTAGATTATTAATTGCACCCACTATATACATAGATACGTCTGTATTCCTTAATACATAAATAATTCCTTATTTTTCTAAATATTTCAAAAATAGTTTTTTAAAGTCCACAGTAATTATTTAGTGAATAAAGAGAGTTCATTTTCATAAATATCAATCAACAGTATAGATATTCATATGTTCATATGTAAATGCTTTGAATGGTGAGGTCAAATGTGTTCGTATATATGTATAACACATATATATATGCCCGAGCGAAAAAGTTTTCACATGTCTATACGCGTATGTTCGTTCATCCGCAAATATACTTGTATGCGTATTTATATATATATATGAATGTATCTTTAAAAATATCACAGAACACAGTAAAATTTTCAATAAATAATATTGCATAACTGGAAAATCGCACAAGGACTTCAAAATGCAAATGAGAAAATGTTTTCAATTGAAACCTTCTTTGCATTAATCCGATATCCATTTAGGTACTTTTGCAGTCGGTTAATTCACAAATTTTATGGAAAATATTTAATACATTTTTGCACAATTCCGCTGAACAGTTAATTGGCTTTACCAATATTGAAGGGGGGAGTTGTTCGACCCTTTTTATGAAAAATTGTTTGAAGTAAGTACCTCAAGCGAAGTAAAATCGGCCACGTATTGAAACAATTAGCACGACACGACCGCCAACACTACTCGGAAGAAACTGAAAAAGTGCAAAAGCTTTAGGATTGAAAGCGTCTAGCTTTAAAAATAAACGGAAATACTCGTACACCACATACGCATAATATTCGTAAGCGATTAAAATGATTTCAATGGGGAAAAGTATATTCATTTCATGTGTCTTTCGTGTGAGAAATCGACCAAAAACTATTTGCAATTTTTGAACCTTTTTGAATTTTGTAGGCCAGTTGCATGGCCCAGTACAGAATAATTTGTACCCACGAAAGGGTCTACTTATTTTGGCCAGAAGTCTTGATCAGGATTACGAGCTGTAAGTAAATTACACTTTCAATTTTAAAACTAGCGAGCTGAGTATTGGCACAGTCTTCTGATTGCCACCTAGAAAAACTTCAATTTGTATTGAAAACCAGATTGCTTAATCTTAATAATTCTGAATTCAGGCAAAATATTAAGCTAAGTTCACACAGACAAAAAATTTGTTCAAATTTTGATGAAAACGCCGAAAAGTTCCCCAACTCGGCCTATTTAATTAAAATTTCATCAAAATTGAAGAAAATTATTTGCCTGTATAAGCTTTGCTTAAGTCAACCCATCGGTTCGCTGACCGGTTTCTTAACTTATCAAAAATTAGGTTTTGTTTCGAACGTTGGCCTCTAGCATCATAGATCGTTTTTATACTCTCTTCCAAAGGTACACAGAGTATATTACGGTTGTGCAAAAGTGTGTAACAGGGAGAAGGAATCATTTCCGACCCAATAAAGTATATCTATTCTTGATCAGCATCAACAGCCGAGACGATATAGCCATGTCCGTCTGTCCGTTTGTCTGTTTGTTTGTATGAACGCACAGATCTCAGAGATGGTAAGAGATAGAGGGTTAACATGTAAGGGACATGTATTTCTTATACTTGCAGGCAGATGAAGTTTATTTTCAATTTTTGACACTCCCCCTCCCGCCCCCAAAATTTGGAAAAAACATCATATCTCCCACAGTTATGATGATAGTTGGTTCGTACCTTCAAAAGATAGTAATTAGTATTTTTTATCGATTTGCCAAAAAAATGATTAAGATCGGATAAACGATACTCAAGTAATGTGCAAAAAACGGCCAGTTTACAGCCACCTCCCCACCACCCATAACCACAGCATTCTTTTCAACAAAGGCAATCTTAGTGAGAGAGAGAGAGAGACAGAGAGAGAAACTTAGAGATGAGCGTATAACAGCGTATAACAGCGTATAACGCGTATAACTCGTGAACAAATGCGAGCGGCGGCATTAAGGATACAGAGTATATTATAGTCGGTCTTGATCGACTTTCTTTCTTGTTGTCTCTATTTTTGATCAGACTCAGCAAGTCGGCTAAATTTACGTAGCTATTTGATACGTCAATCTAAAGTACAATAGTCCACAATCATTATTATTGTCACTTATACGACCCCCATAAAACTTACATGGCCCCAAGGTACGATGAAAATACGCTAAATATTTATTCACAATAAATGTTCGCACAACGTACTTAAAAACGTGACTTTTGCGAACAAAAAACTTTGGACTTGATGCTTCCCCTGCAACTACACCTGCTGGCCAGGTAAAGGATGGAAGCATCGGAGCGCCTGGACAGGGAGTCGCTTGTCCTTATGACGGACGGAACCAGAAAACAAGTAAGAAAGTCGGTCAATTCCGACTGTAATATGCTCTGTCCCTGCAGTAGCAACGCTGCTTCTGCAGCGAATTTTCTTCTGGTCATTGCTTGACCAATAGATGGCGCCACTACTTGTATTTTAAAACTGACCAATAGATATCGCCACTACTGTGACCATTTCAAAAATGACAAAGAGATGTCTTTTCTACTGTGATCATTTCAAAACTGACCAATAGATAGCGCCACTGCTGTGGCGCTGCAGCAGCGTACATTCTTTTGGTCATAACTTGAGTATAGTTCATCCGATCGTTATCATTCCTTCGGCAAATCGATAAATATTCTTGATTGCTAAATATCTCTAGAGGTTACAAACTATCTATCTACAAACCTGTGGGAGATATATCAATATATAAGACATAAATAAGATATAAATATATATTTTTTCCAAATTGCGGGGGCGGCAGTAAAGTAAAAGCAAAATTGGCTCAAACAGCACCTCCAGGAGGGCCAGGGCCAAGCTTCTCTCAATCTCTCCTACAGTTTAACGCCGAATCCGAGCGGCAATAGTTAGAGAATTTTTTGCTTTTTCATGGCTAGTTACTTCACAGCTGGCGCCAGTAGCTGGTGGCAGTGGTCGCGGCATAAATTGAAAATAAACTTGATCTGCCTGCAAGTATAAGAATTATATGTCCCATACATGTCAAACCTCTATCTCTTACCATCTCTGAGATCTCTTCGTTCATACAGACGGACGGACATGCCTATTTCGCCTCGGCTGTTGATGCTGATCAAGAATATATATACTTTAGAGGGTCGGAAATGATTCCGTCTCCCTGTTACATACTTTTGCACTTAATATACTCTCTGTATCTTTGGTACAGAGTATAAAAAGGACATGGTTTTTAAACATCTTCTTTGCTAAAAAAAAGCACCTATCCAGTAGAATATAAATATCTTTATTTCGCGCGAGTAAAAAAAAATCACAATTTTAAACTATATACGATGTATTTTTTGTCAAAAGAAAAAACTTACAAGCATTTTATCACCAGAGCCCTTCGTTTGCATTTCCGTAACCGCTTGCAAGAAAAGGTCTCAAGAATTGAATTTTCCATCAGTTTTATCTCTATCATTTGGTAGTCATTTCATATGTATGACCGCCTGCTGAGTCCAAATGTCAGGTCCAAAAATATTTTAATTTTGAGAAATCGCGAAAGAATTAGTTATACTCTGTACCGAAGGTACAGTCCGTCCGTCCGTATGAACGAAGAGATCTCAGAGATGGTAAGAGATAGAGGTTTGACATGCTTGCAGGCAGATCAAGTTTATTTTCAATTTTTGACACGCCCCCTCCCGCCCCCGCAATTTGGAAAAAACGTGTATCTTCCACAGTTTTGATGTTAACTGGCCGTTTGACTCGTGAGCAAACGCGAGTGTAAGGGTACAGAGTATGTTATAGTCGGGCTTGACCGACTGTCTTTCTTGATTTTTGATTGGAAATAAAAGTAAATTTAGAAAAATGTGTATTTCTAAAGTTTTGATTTGCTGTTTTAAAAATGGTCACATTTTCTAAAAATATAGTTCAATGCCCTATTAATGATTCATACCCCATTTTTAAGTCCGATGATTGACTTCGGAGCACACACATGTAGCTCACGGGACCGATAAATTGAGACTCTAGAGCAGGCAAGCCCAAAAGCAACATACGACAGAGCACTCACCAATACTCACACAGATAAGCACCAATACCAATAATGATATTGTTGTTGGTCAGTTTGATTGCGCTCGCGAACGCCAATCAAAGAAGAGAACAAAACCGGTTTTTGCTCTACGCGTCGCATACACACAAAATCGTTAGCGTGTGTGTCGTTTTGTATGCCTCGCGCCCTGCATGTATACGATCATTGATTTCCTATATTTGGTGCAATTACAATAACAAAACGTACCCAAAGAGCATACGGCTGGGCATCGCTGCTCTAGAGGCATCAGGTAGCAACACCTTGAGTTCGCGTTAAATGGGCACATATATACTAGCAACACACAGATACAAGATCTGTTGCTGGTTGAAAAAAGATGAGAGGTAACATTTTGCAAAATTCGCGAAAGATGAAAAGAGGCACTACAATTGTCGTATTATAGCCCATTTCCACTGGCATAATTTCTTATCATTTTCGTTTCCTAAAATTTTGCCGTTTTCATTGGCAAATCGTCATCTTTTTGACACGATGACAAAAACACCTGTTTTGTTAGTTTTAAATAACAGGCGGCACTTTCAAACTCACGTGGACTTTTGGAATATTTGGCAAAACAAAAGACAAACCCTTCAGGAAATCAATTTATCGGGGCATGGAGCAATAAGTATTAGAGATAAAATTTGCGCTGCCTCTCAATTTTGAGTTGTGCCTTGTTTACATTGCTAAGAAACTTTATTGTGCCATTAGGAAATCACAGTGGTTTGAGCAAGACGGACATATTCCCAAATGTACCCAGAGAGCGTAAGTGAGAGCGAACAACTGACTAATTTCTGGAAGAAGCGCTGTCGACTGAGCAATCGTTCAGTCTAGATATCCTAGTCTATGCTCGGGGCGACCGCATCGCCATTGCACTGAACTATTAGCAGAAAGCTAAATACACAACTTATTTTGACTAATTTATATTTTAAGTAAAATTGCGCCTACTTTTAAACTTTTTTCAAGCAACTCCGAAGCTAACTCCAAATAATGAGCGGAGTCAAAGTTAAATTTCCTCTATTTTTGTATTTTGTGTGCTTCTTTTTAGTAAAAGACAAAATTTAATAACGGGCGTCATAGCACTTTCAAATGTGACGCACTTTCAAAAGCGTTATTGCACTGGGCGTTATTGCAGGCCCCCTTTTTAAATACGATGGTAAATAACAGTCGATCTTTTTAGAATTTTTCTTGATTTTTTTATGATTAAGGTATGAAGAATTATTTAAATGATCTTTTGGATGGTACAGGTCAAATTAATACAAATCTAAACTATCTTGGAGCTTCCATTATATTAATCGACGAATCCAGTATTTCTACGGGCTTAAAAACTACGTCACAGCCAAAGCTATTTGCCTTAAATGGACAACTGTACTTACTTGGAAATAGGCTTTTGATTCTGCACTTGAATTCAAAAACTCTTGTGCTAAAGGCTCATTTTGGCAATATTTTACATGCTTGTCAAAATCTCGTTCCAGCCGTAAAAATGTTTTTGCTACCATATTCGGTTGATTGCTATAACATTTTAGGCCTTCCTTAAGCACCCTGCAAAATGAAAATATTAGTTCATGTTGTGACATGTCTTTTAAGCTCGTACATATTATGAAATTCCGCGATTTGAAGAAAGTTGCAAAAAATTACATCTTTATTATCTCGTACTGATCTTGGGACAACCGGTTTATCAACAGATTTTATATATTTGTCCACGACAAATTGCAAGTCCCTTGAGAATTCCTCTTCTGTTTCGACGAGCTCCCTGAGGATCGTTCTAAAAGAAACAAAAGAAATGGAAATGAATAAAATGTGGGGAGATAATACACAAATAAACTAACTTATTAACGTATCTATTTTGAGTACTTTGAATAACTTGAGGGATAGGCATGCTTCGTCTGTTATGAAGCTTTTAAAGCGCGACTGTTTAGGTAAAATGCTCTACACTCGCTAAAGTGTACGCTGACATCATTTGATTTTACAGC
This sequence comes from Lordiphosa magnipectinata, assembly GCA_037044535.1. NCBI lineage: Eukaryota > Metazoa > Arthropoda > Insecta > Diptera > Drosophilidae > Lordiphosa > Lordiphosa magnipectinata. The sequence goes on from JBAMBO010001452.1 coordinate 193,801, forward strand.
TGTAGTAGCAGAATAAAGCAGCAATCTTTCTTTTGTTTGTCCGATATTTCAACCGATATTTTCCCAACCCTCTGCAGATCGATAAATAATGCTGATATGTCTAGAAGTTACAAACCATCTTGAAAACTGCGGTTTTTGAGGCATGGCCAAAATTAAAAATAAGCTTCATTGCACAGAAAAAAAGTCGAGATATTTTCAATCTTTTTAATCTTAGAGTAAGCCCGGCATGAGGTTGAAAATTCAATCTCGACTTCCGGGATATTGTACACAATTCAAGCTTTTAAGGATTGGCCCAAGCCTTTTGAACTTGTATCATTCCAAATGTGCTTACTTCAATCCCTTTCGAGATCACACGTTCATAAATTAGAGAGCGGAAAAATATAAGTAACATTTTAGACCTGCGTCAAAAACCAATGACAATTGTGCTGTGCGATGAAATGCCGTTCCATTCCATTCGCTTTGGGTTTAGATTGTTCTCGAATGTTTTGCTTAATTCCATATTTTTTAAGGGATAAATGTAATTTTTTTTAGGATTAAAAAAGTCGGATCAACTCAATCCTTTTACTGATCGGGTCAAGAATATCATGGATTACGCTGCTGTCATTACCGATGGGGATTGATTTGATCATAGTACGCAGAATGAAATGGAGTTGCAAAAAGTGAGAGCAACATCATCAGGCAGACCCAATTCATACGGACAGGCGAAAGGACAGACAGTCTGATAGACAGACTTGTAGACAGAAAGACCGGTCAGTATGCCATGGCTAAATAGTCTCTGCTGCTAATGCTGATCCAGAATATATACACTTTATAGGATCGGCTCTTACAGCCAACTTACCTTCCATACAGAGTAAACATTTATTTTTGTGCATTGATAGTGATCTAACCTCCGGGTAATACATACAAATATACTAGATTCAAACTTACCTCCTCTTAAATTCAGCATCGCCGTTTTCTTTGCCATTTGAGGAATGCGAATTTGAATTAAGTTCTAAAATTTCCATGGGCACCCATCCTTCCTTGGCTTTTTCCCCACTGTCAAGCATGCGGATAAAGCATCTGGAAAATAGTATAATTTTTATTATATTTTTTTATATATGTGTGGTAAAATGTAACGAATAAGCATGAGTTTAATATTAATTTCGGAAAATCTAATAAAACACTATAGTATTTCAGCTAAAAGCCAAAAAAGCAGAGTAATTGAAATGTGAGTTTTCTAATAGAATTGGATCTCCAGATCGCAAAAAATTAATTAATAAATTCAGTTTAAAATTATTTTTAAACAAAATTTTATATATAGCTTTCTTATTCTTATTCTTATGAGTGCTAGCGGGAAGTATCAGAACTTGAGTAAATGACCGGTTACCATTGAACACTTCCTGATTTTTTTGGACCTCTTGATATTCACACGCCTTCATGATAATCTAACTCAAACGAAAATTTTGAAAATTTCCCGACTTTTTGGTAACCGTTTGATCTAACCATTTACGAGTCTACAATTGCTATCTCAACAATTTTTGCATATTCCCGTTCCCACCCGTCAATTTAACAGTCTTCATAATAGTCTCAATAGAAAATTTTGAAAATTTCGTTATTTTTTGAACCGCTTAATCCTCACATTCTATTTACGCAGTTACATTTGCCATCTTTAAAATCTGTATAATAATCTTAGCACAAATAAGTAATTTTTGCCAATTTCGTGACATTTTCATTTAAACGTCAAGCGCTTTCAAAAAGTGTCTATAGCCTTTGTCCTATTCCAGGTTATCAACTGTTTCTGTTTGCCAAGTTTCATCCGAATCCGATCAGCCATTTCTGCGTGATTGATTAACAAACATACAAACTTCCACATTTATAATATTATTAAGGTAGTTAAGGAATTATTCATTAAAAAATAGAGGAAAGCTAACTTCGGCTCGACTGAAGTTTATATACCCCTGTAGCTTGTCTAATTTATATAAACTAAGCAGGGCTTAATATCGGAACCGTTAACCGAAATAAACCGTTTCGAATCAAGTACCGGAACCGGAACCTATACAAATTTTTATTTGAGAACCGTAAACCGTTTACCTTTATTAATGGAACCGATAGCACCGGAACGAAACCGAAACGTTGGTACCGGTACTGTTTCGGTTTTTTACCTTTGCAGAGCGCATCGTAGATTTGGTCAACAGGATGCTAAAATATAATATTTGCAGCGAAAGACATTTTCAACATTTGCTCCAGTTTTGCGGCTGCAGATAACGACTTCCTTCTGCACCGGAAAGTGTGGGACTCAGTTCGCGAAACTGTACGTATATTAGGACCAGCGGAGGTGGTCACAACTAAACTTCAAGCCAAAAATCTTGTTTTGGGTGATTTTAATTCCATTTTGATACACTGCAAATTGGAAATATAAAAAAATTCGTCGTCTCTAGCTAGATTCGTCGTAAATAGCCATTAAGACTTTTCTCGCACGTTTTCGAAACCTTGAAAACATTCTTAACTGGTGGTCAGAATCCTCCACAAAGTTCCCAAAATTGTATGATGTATGATTAAATTTGAAACCATTTATTTTGTGTTGAATTTTGATTCGTTTTATTACACATGAATAAAATGATTTTGACTTATCTCAGAATTTAATTTTTCCAATATTAAAAAAAGGTAGCACCGGTGGTACCGGTACGTACCGGTATACCGAAATAAAAATCCGGGTACCGTATCGAAACCGAAAACCGAAATTAGTTAAAAAACCGAAATAGAACCTTTAACCGAAACATTCATTTCGGGACGTACCGGAACCGGTACCGGAACCGAAATTCGTTTCGGGACTAAGCCCTGAAACTAAGGTTTTAAATGATTTTCGTCGAACATTCTTAGCTGAGTTATTTCCCAAACTCAGCAATAGATGGCGCCCCTACTTTAACCATTTGCTTGCAAGTTTGTTATATGGCAGCTCTACGATTTTAAAGCTTTCTTGACAAAACTTTGCACGAAGTCTTTAGATACAAATACGCTGCACATCTGTCGGAACCAGCCGGATCGGACGACTATAGCATATAGCTGCCATAGTGAGAAAAACTTTTTTGTTTTCAATGCAAACGCCCCCAAACTTCGTACTGATCAGTTTTCTATGCTTTCACATAATTCCACCAAGTTAGCTACCACCAAGTATAGCTGCCATACATAAGACACGTCTGAAAAAAAGTCTAAGTAGGAAAAACTTTTTTGTTTTCGCTTCCAAACTTGTTATTGGTCAATATTATACGCTGCCACACAATTTTGATCCAAATCGGATGACTATAGAATATCGCTGCTATAGGAACGATCGGTCGAAAAAGTAGTTCTAGTGAGAAAAACTTTTTTGTTTTCAATGGTAGCGTCTTTTTACTTTCCAGTTATAGATATTATCGGTTTCCACACAATTTTGGAAAGTTTGGTCAAAATCTGAAACTGATGGAGGAGATAGCATAGAAACAGAAGGACACATGGACATGGCTATATCAACTCAGCTCGTCATGCTGATCAAGAATATATACTTTATGTGGTCGGAGATGCTTCCTTCTATGCGTTACAAACATCTGCAAAATTTTAATATACCCTCTACAAGGGTATTCAAAGTTTTCCTCACTAAGACTCATTTTCTGACAGATCGGTCCTTTGGCAGCCATAAGATATAGTCATCCGATTTCGACCAAATTTTAAAGATCTGTCTGAAAGCATTTAATATTAATAATCATCTAAAATCCCCAACACCCCTCCTATAAGGTGTACGTCGCAGCGTAGTGTTATTATTGTTATATTTCAATAAGCCGTTCGATGCAAATGTCTTATTTACCCAGCGTGTTTATACATACCTTGCATTTTCCGAAGTCTTGGTACTTATGAGTTCAACCAAATCTCCACGAGAAACACTAATCTCACCAGCATCAGTTTGTTTAGCCTGATAATCTTGACTCACAAAGACCACGTCTAGCACCTGCAAAACATACAAACAAAAAAATATTCAATAATATTGTTGGCCATTATATTATGAGAGTTCAAGTTTTAAGAGTCGGTTCAAATTAGCGGATATTATTTAATTCAGATAATTTTCAATGAGTAAGTCCGTTCGTAATAATAAATTCGAAAATTGTATTTGATCTCAAGACGCCTTTAATGGATACGGGCTTTGCCCTTCAGTCCACGTTGTATCTGACTAATTTGCTAGCTATTTCTTATGTGTGGAAACTAACTAAAGCTGGAAGACCACCTAGTGCAGGAAGAGCACCTAAAAGGAGCAAGGTCACTCTGATTAATCAGCTGTTAAGCACTGTTAATTATTTGAATTTAAACAAATTTTTAGGAAATAAAAATAATGTGTCCGGATGAAGCATGCTGCTTGTAATCGGTACTGCACACTTTATATAGGGGGACGATGTCACTTAAAAAAAATGCATCTATTGATTAAAGTTTGGAATTTTGTTGGAAATCCTTAATTTAATTTGTTCACTCTGCCTTTTCCTGTTCACCGCGGATTTGCCTTATTGAGTCGCTCACCGCACCTTTATCGAAGCGAATGCTGACGATACCGCTCTTATTGCTTCCAGCAATAGCCGAAGAACGGCATCTGTAAAGGACCAGAAGTTCCTGGATGGCTTTGGTCGATGGACGAACCGGTGAAACACTTGTTCACGTTTGCTATGAGACCCGGTAAAGTTGCTTAAGTGCGACTCCTAGGATCAAGAGTCCCATATACGGATACTGCGGATAAATACCTTGGTGTGGCTATGGATAGCCGCTTGACCTGTAAAGTCCATGTGACTCGGGCAGCAGCTTAGCTTGTACAATCAAACAATAGTTGATATCATTTAAGTGATATTCAATAAAGTTAGTTACACATATTAAACCAAGCAGCTAGAGTTGAACAATAAGGTATTTTCAAAACTGACCAATAGATGACGCCACTACTGCCAGGGCGGTAACTTTCTTTTGAGTATAGTTCGTCCGATCTTTATAATTTCTTCTGATAATCGATAAATAACCTGACCTTTGAGCCAGCACAAACAAAAACTTTGACAAAGTCAAAAACAGGTCGCAAAAACCCATTATAAGTAATTTTGATTACCTAATATCTCTAGAAAGTACAAACCATCTATCTACAAAACTGTGGGAGACATGACATTTTTTTGTCGAGAAAATTGAAAATAAACTATAAGAAGTTTAAGTCCCATACAAGTCAAACCTCTATCTCTTACCATCTCTGAGATCTCTACGTTCATATGGAAGGACTCTGCTATTGATGCTGATCAAGAATATATATACTTTATAGGGTCGAAAATTATACATTCTTCCTGTTACAGACGTTTGCACAAAGTTAATATACTCTGTGTACCTTTAGTACAGTGTATAAAAATTACAAAGCCAAAAAAAACTAGAAGGTCGGTCAAGTCCGATTATAATATACTTTGTACCCCCCAAAAATTGTTTATATCTGATCAATTTAGGTTAGAAGCCACGCAAAGTAACAAAAAAGTCATAACGTGTGTGAAGTGCTGCCCATCGCCGTTGTGGCCGGTGCTACCCAGCATAATTGTTTGTTTTCTTTATAACTCGATAATTGCGCATCCGATCTTCACCATTCCTTCAGAAAAATTTATACAAAGCATACACTTATGCAGGTACATAGTATATTATAGTCGGGCTTGACCGACTCACTTTCTTGTTGTGATATATGTTTTCTAGAACAATATTCACAATTTTTGATAACACTGACTAAATTTTTCCTGGTTACCCCGCAATTTGATAAAAAAAAGGCCTCATATCTAAAACAGTTTGGTAGGAAGAATGTTCGCAGCTCAG
>JBAMBO010001453.1:0-43296 GCA_037044535.1 Lordiphosa magnipectinata
AAAAAAAAAAACTCCCTAACAACAAACAGCGCCATCTGACGGCAAGCGTGGTAACCCGGCTTAGGTGAACCTACCGGCAATGCTCCCACCCCTCCATGCAGCGATTTGGGTTTATCAGCTGCCCTATTATAGAAGCCATGACGCCGGCTTACTCCACACTTGGCAACTTACCCCTTCTCTCCCCACAAAAAACACTCACACAATCATCTTCACAGTCGTTAAATTCATATTACTTTATTGATTTTTTAATTTCTTTTGCTTTTTTATTACATGCCTAACGGGTCAAGCTCTTATTGTCGACCAATTTTAAATTAAATGAAAAACTTGGCCACCTCAAAACCTACCCTTAAGGAGCTCCAAGGGGATATTCTGAGACATACCTAAGTTACAGCAATGAGGTATACATAAGTATACCTATGTGAAGATACAGCAATGAGAATATGGGTAACTCGAGTCGTGCAACATGTTACAGGGCATTTGTGAATGTGTGTATTTATTTAATTGTAATTAAGTGAATTCAAATAAATATGTAAATGTTAAATTTAAAATTCTATGTAAATGTGTCTGTGCCTACATGTAAATTTTAAATATATGTAACTGCAAGTACGTTATTCACATTTTGTTCCTTCAAAGATTTGTCCTAGCAATCCTTGATACATATGAATAGTGTACTCTTATGTGTATATGTATATGCTGCATATCTATTAATACGCATGGGGGTCTACACACAAGACACTTTTCTACACTCACGGTTTTCTTCAATATTTTATACAAAAGCGAGCGAAACGCAAAACAAAAACTTTGATAAAAAAATATATTTAATTGGGCGATCGCCACTTCGCTGCCTCCTCAGCCCGCTAACAAAACTATTCTGCGCCCCTGGCGACAGACAGCGGTCAGACTTAAGTCTAGTTCTCACTTCCCATTTGTTTCTGACCTACATCAATGCTCATGGGGTCATTGGCTGTTTTCAAGGCTCTGTCTGCCTCTGACTTCGAATTTAGAATTGTTAGACCCCCCCCCCCCCACGCATATTCAGTTCCAAACATAGAGGGCGCTTTGGTGCTAAAAGCTGCACTCATACCCTTCAGTTCAGTGCCGGCCAATTCCCAGCCAGCAATTTAGCAAGCGGTTTGCAAACCAAGCTTAAGGTAAGATTGCTTGTGCAAGCGTTGTCGTATGGCAGCCTCCGACATTTACAAAACATTTGCTATTGTAAGCGATTTGCGCATGTTGTTTCGTCGACCGAGAGCAGGCATGACACAAAACTATAAATTTCGTGCTCATACTCTCACTCTCTCTCGTTCTCTCGGCAAAACTTAGCTTGGAATGCTAGGCTGCTGCTGCTGGACTTCTTGTGTGCAAGGGAAATGGAAAAAAATTACAGCTCACTTTAAGCGAAGAAGTGAAAAAAAATTTACAGTTAACCTTGAGCGAAGGCGAGCAAAAAAAAATTGTGTGTAAGTCATTCCAGTTGTGGTTGCTGAAGAGAAAAGCAGCAAAAATTTCAATTAAAATGAAATATTACGTGCGCTTGTAAATTTGTTTAATATCGGCAGCAAAAAAATCAAGAAGTGTTGTGCACTGCGCCAACGAAGTTTTCCAACATTTGTGGAACAGCGATTCACCATGATCCGTAGGGAGCGACGTTGAACGTCCAGAACAAGAGATTGAAATATGAAGGAAATTCGTTACGAAGTCGTGGAAAAACCTTATGGATGACTGAGTTGCAGAAAATTTTTCGTGGAGAGGTACTGCGGACAAGCAGTGCATTCGAGCCTTCACTGTCGCCACTGCCATTCGCCGTAAGTTAGAAAGCTTTCATTCAGTTTATAATAAATTATTTACATTCATATTTAAATCCTATTGCAGAAACTTTCACTTGCGAAAATGGAGGCAAGGAAGATGATTTTGTTTTTGCCTCGAAATCTTTTTTCAATACGCGAAAAATCGTATTAAAATTAAAACAAGAATTCTCAAAAGAACTGAGAAACCACTACTTTAACTGAATTTTCATTTTCGTTTATTATTAATAAAACTAAATAAACTAAGCCCCATCTACAATAAAAATAAAATCTAATAAGAACCCTCACAAAATAAATGTTTAAAACGCTTACTTATTTCATTCAGAATACGTGTTTTATACCCGTATTTGCAAAGCTTGTGGAAAGCGTATAAAAATTAATTATTAAACATTTACTTAACACGTTTGCAAAAAACGTTTTTACGTGTTTTAAAAAACGTGTTTTGCAATCGTCTTTTAAAAGCTTATAACGATGGGTCCGTTTCGATTATAGAACGCTTACTTTGATGCGTTTTATAAATGTCACAGCAGCGTTTTATAAGCGTTTTGCTTACATTTGAAAGCTTACAAAACGTGTATTTTTATATGAAATTGTTTGCTGGACTGAAGAGGACAAAAAGTTGTGCTTGTGTTGGTGAGCAAGAGAGCTCTCTCCAGACTACAGCTGTTTTACTTGCAATTCAATGTTCAACGATTCACACAATCATGAGTTCGGCTCGCGTTTGCGTAAAAACACGACTGACTTCGGCTCGTGGTAGCTAAGGCTGGCCGGGTCTGCTTCAGTTCCAGAATTCACTACTCGTAAAATTCACTAGTCTTTCACGCATCAGCGATGACGTCGACGTCGGCCTTTAAATATGTGCAAGCACAAAAAATATATTTTTTAGGTATATATTTTAGAATTTTAAAATAAGCGGCTTGGACAGGTCGTTTGTGGCATAGCCTTATGATGGAATTTTTTCATTATTGTCCCAAAAGCAATCAATTATTTATGGATCATAAATAAATGTATTCATTTACTTTATATAGTCGGATATGCCTTTGCATTGAGTAGGTAAAAGTAACCGAAGGTCAAAAAAAGATTAACGGCGCATCAATTGTTGCTTTTGTCTCTTGCGTTTCCGTGCCCGTCGTCACTTGCGTAGAAAAATCTAAGTTGCATTTGTGTTTAACTTGTTAATTTGTTTAACTTTGTTATGGCCGAAATGATCGTATGCGCATTAATTAGTTGCTGTCATGTGGATAGCTTCTCTTATGTTGTTTTTTTCATTCAATTCTATTATTAGTTTTCTATATTTATTTATTATTTGTAAATTATGTTTATTATTCAATATATTGATTAATAAAATGAGTGAATAGAACAAATATAAAATGTTGCGTGTTTGGGAATCGGGGGAAAAGTCCTTGGTTTATTATTTTATGAAATTCATGAATCGAATTATAATCAATCTAGTTTGAATTCATCGGTGATTTTTGCAACAATTTCATCGAAAATCTAATATGAATTTATAGGTGAAATCATTGATGAATTCTGATACAAATTCATCGATGATTCAGTTGTGACTTCTCTGCAAAAGTCATGCAGGAATCATGGGTGAACCATAAGTGAATTAATTGGTGAATTCATTAATGAATTTTTCAAAGAAATCATGATGAAATCATCGATGAATCTATACGTGATTCATCACTGATTCACCCACGAACAGTCAGGCATGACCGCCTAGGACATGTTAAACCCGTTAAAATCACCACTTTTTTGTATGTGAGCTCACCGATGATTCATCGATACCCTAGGCCAATTCATCGGTGAATCATTGGTGATTCATAGGTGACGCGAACTGAAGGGTACCTATTCACACACACAAACTCGAACTGCATCTTGTTATATCGATAGCCTGGCCATATCGTTATCTAAAGAATTAAATAAACAATTGAAAACTTGAAATGCAACATTGCTCATTTTTAAACACCGCGCCACAACGTGACAACGAAAAATATGGCTTACATATATTTATGATGTCCGTCAAAATAGCATCGAAAAGTTAGCGTCGATTTTGGAACTGTGGAATCTGGAACATTAAGACATTTTATTTTTTTTATTTATTCCTTAATTATTAACTTATTTTGGAATCTGTAAATGCAAAATTGTTAAGAATTGAATAAACTATTATTTTAATTAATTTGTGGGGCGATTTAAGGTTTGCAGGTATTAAAACAATCGAGCTGAAAAATTAGCATCCTACGTCTTGGGTTATATCTCCACTTTCAGGAGATGTGCTCTAATAAGCCGTATACCATTTTAAAGGATAAGGATTTAAAGGATTTAAGAGTGTTTTAAAAAAAATATCATGAAAATCGTCTGAACAGTTTTTGAGAAAAGCTTTCGTAAGTGGACCAACCTCTTGTTTTCCCCATACAAAATGATACAAAAAAAGTTCATCAGCCGGAACCAGTCATGGAACTAGTTATAAAAACAGTGCTTGTTAAGTTAAATTAGGTTAAATTAAGCTAAATTAAGTTAAATTAAGTCTTTGGGACCAACAAACAAGGAGTCTCAATAAAATATTTCACCTCAAACCAATTTAGTATGACCATAAAAATCCTTGCTAAATTTTCATTTTAAGATTGCGGGATAACTAGGAGATGTGCCAACATGCACGATATGTCAAAATGCGCATTTTAATAACCTATTTTATAAAAACAGAATCATCACAATCGTCTGAACAGATTTCGTGAAAATCGAAATCGTTGCTAACTTTTCTTTTTAAGATTGCGGGATAACTAGGAGATGTGCCAACATGTACGATAGTTTAAAAGATGCGCATTTTAATTACATATTTTATACAAAAAACTCAAAGAATCGTCTGCACGGATTTCGAGAAATTATTTTTTTCTTTTTTCTCAGTCACTGAAAGTGACTGAGTCACTGACAGTGACAAGTCACAACTGCATAACAACGCTTTTAAGACTTTCCGGCAACTCTTCTGCTTGGCGTTGACAGGTGCAAAGGCATTTCGCCGTTATTCTGCAAGCAGAGACGAACAAAAACAAAAGCACAACAAAAACAATTTCAACGATCACAATCAAACAAATTACACAGCTTATTAAATTTAAAACATTACATCAATAAAACATCAATTTACAAATTAATTTTATAAATCCAAACAAAATCTATATATGCGAATATTTAGTTGCTGCATTTTTGATTTGGCCTGTATGTAATATTTAAATATTAAAGGAAAACTTGAACGTAATATATTTATTTCAAATAATGTTTAAATATTACTTTCAGGCCAAGTCAAAAATGCAGCAACTAAATATTCGCATATATTTTTGTTTTTTGATATATTCCTTAACTATTGAACTGTTTTGAAATTTGTTAATGCAATATTGTTAAGAATTGCATAATCTATTGATTTATGTAACCTGTGGGGGTTGAAAAATCGCCTCCCCACATTTTTGTTCATATCTCCGTTCACAGAGTTGGGCCCAACATGCACGGTATATCAGCTTAAAGGACACGTATTCAAGAATGTATACTGACAATCTCATAAATATCTATCACTACGATTTAAAGAAATTCCCTTTTCAGTGAACTAACATCAAAATTTTTCCATACAATATGGCGCAAAAAAAATCATGTTGTCAAAAGATTCGTAATTGCTTCAATATAAGAGTTGGGCCCAACATGCACGGTATGTCAGCGTGAAGGACACATATTCAAGAAGCTATCCTGTTAGGCTGATCATTATCTATCCCTACGTTTTCGAGAAATTCGCTTTTTAATTGACACACCTTGGCTTGGACTCGGAACTGGTAAGGCCAGTGCGCTAGTTCCGCCCCGGAACTAGTGAGTGGAATTAACCGCCAAAATGCAGTATGACCATGCAGGAAATCGATGATATCATTTATTAATTTTTTGCCGGACTTGGCGAGTTGCACGACATACACGGTATCCCCAGAGATAAATAAAACATTTATCCATATTCCTGCAAAGTTTTATTGGAATCTATCCCTACGATTTTGAGAAATTTGCATTTTTACATACTAACTACATATATCGATAGCCGTGGCCTTGACCCAATGAAAATAAAAATTCGACGCTATTTTTTTTTGAGTTGGGACAGACATGCACGGTATCCTCAGCTATTATAGAGACTTTAACTCGTATTCCTGCAAAGTTTTATCAATCCCTGGGTTTTATAGATATCTGCATTTTTACATACTAACTATTTCTATCGATAGCTGCCAGTGTGGCAGTATGACCATAAATATTCGTACAGTGTGTCAAGAAAGTGTTTTGACACAGGAAAAAAAAGTTTGTTTTTCAATTAATTTCCAAAAATAAAGGGATCTGTAAATGGTAAAATTTTGTTCTCATATTTTTCTGATTCGGTATGGTCTTAAGAACTAGTCTACAAAAGATAATGGCCAATTCCATCTAGTTTTACTACATCCGATGTCGATTATCTGGGCATGAACGAGCAGCTGTTAAGTAATCTGTAACATTGGTGTTGGTCCATGACAGAGCCATTTTGACCATCGATTGGAGTCCGAGTATAGCCCATACTATAGATCATACTCCAGATACAGGTTTTTATTAGTCTGCTAAATAGTTATCAAGAAACAGACGGAAAGACTGACAGACGTACGGACAAATCTCAATCGACTCAGCTCGTCGCCCTGATCCAGAATATATATAGTTTAGTTTATATATAGTTTCAGACTTCTGGGACCCTTTGCAAGGCTATAAATATACTCGCAAACGAACTGTGCAGTTTGGACAGGACCCCAACTCTCGGAGCGGTTTCAAACAATGTATGGGGTGAAACATGAATGTCTTATGTCACCATTGCTATTTGTGCTGTACCTGGACGACCTTCACGGGCACATAGGAGGTGGCCTGTACATTGAGAACACCAACATAAGGCTGTTATTGTATGCAGATGATATTGTTATCGTAGCGGAGCATCCTACAACACTTCAACTAATGATTGAAAAACTGGAGTTATGCTGCACATTGTAGGGCATGGAAGTTAATAAAACGAAGTCCGAGATTATGGTGTTCCGAAAAGGAAAATTTGACTTTTCAGGCAGAACAGGTGAAGGGAGTACAGGAGTACAAATACCTTGGAGTTGTCTTGACGCCAACAATGAGTCTTAAAGAACATGTGGCAGCAAGAACGAGAGAAGCGAAGGCGAGTATAAGCACAGTGTTGGCAAATTTTTTAAACAAGGGAACTCTAAACCTAGCTGCAAAATGGGAAATATTCAATGCTATCAGCAGAACGGTGCAGTGTTATCGAGCTCAAATATGGGGAGGAAAAATAAGCGACAAGGCAGATCAATTCCAACGATTCTTTATTAAGCGGATACTTAAGCTGGCAGACTGCGCGCCGAATTATATTTTAGCAATCGAGGCGGGACTAGAAGATGAGCACATTAACAGCTTAACTCTTCATCTTAAATACGTGGCACGAGCACTTTTTGAGTATGAAGAATCTAAATTTCCGCATATCCTAGCTAAGAAAATGATGCGCAATAACTTGGGATAGTTTTCTAAGCTTCAGGACATGTGCGAGCAAAATGGAGTAACTCTGGAGAGCAACGCATCGCACGAGGTATGATTTAATGATCTTTATTAGTAGACTTTGGTCTTCAGAATGATTGTACATATTCTTATCTGCTCTTATCTAATCTATGTTTAGAACTAAGCAAAAGCTTTAATGTGCCGTTTGTTTGTGGCTTGACATAAAATAAGACTAAAGTTCAAGAGAAATTATAAAAAAGAATAAGTTACAGTGGGCTGGTATGTAACTCCTCCCTCCAAGTTAAAGGACTCTCCAGAGTTCTGACTTTGACCAAATACCATTTTTTCATATTCTTATAGTTAATTATTTAACGATATTACATTAATGTTAACAATTTTGTAAATTTTTCTTATTTTTACTGAAGAATATTTTTAACGTCCTTTTATAATTGTGTCATGAACATTATCAAACTTTCCTATTCTAAATTTAGGTTCTTCTTTGTGTCGTAAGCTTTTATAATTTTTCATATATCCAATACCTCGAATTTCGATATATTCCTCCCGGTTCTCATTTCGTTTGTTTATAACTCTTTGTTTTAGGTAATCTATCCTATCTTTTATTAAACTGAGGTGTACACTTAATAGTGGTATGGAAAGTATTATTATAGTATGTAATAGCTTTTACAATTTGTTGTGTAATCGGTAGTTTTTCCGCTCAATTCAAAACTCTTATCTTTTCCGAAATGGTATTGTGTAACCTCTCAATGTCAGAGTTACCAGTGTGGCTGTTAGGTCTTAATTAAAATAACTCCTGAATTTGTAGTTTTATTGTTTGACTATTTCTATCTGGTAAATCAAAACAAACGGCGTATCTTGTTGTTCTAGTATATTTTACCTATCCAGCAAGTAAGCGAATCTACTTTTTCCGCTGACCACGCTTTCCAATTTTAAGACCTCGATTCTTGCTCCAGGCCATAGGTCACCAACGCCAAGATTTGTATCAGTGAGAAAGCTCAGGGATTCCTTAATGGTACAAACTACGACATTAACTCCCCTGTACCATTAGATGCCATTTAACACAGCTAGGAAAAGATTTTTTCTCCTTTTCATGGCAGTTTGATTCCCTCCATGACTAGCAACTTCTCGTCGGGTCAGTTCAGTCGATATTGGCCACCTGAAGTTCTGTCTTCGAGCTTAAGCTAGTCACTAGATCTTCCGGTCCAATCCGCTTGTTCTCCGGAGCCTTCGACGAGTCTTCCGATCGCTGTCGCCTGGAGATACCGTCAACAGGTCCCTACTTTTGGGTGGGTGTTGTTGACGTTGGTGGCGATCTCCTGCAATGCTTCTGGGTGTCCTCCGTGGATGCTTTGCCGGCCATCGATTCGGCAGGAGATTTCATCCCCGTCGTGGTTGCAAGTGCTTTCAGTTCGGCCGTAGCACCCCTGCGCAGTGCCGTCTACATCGCTGTCAGTGACTTAGAGTTGCTGTCCTCAAATGTCTTAAGATACTTTAGTGATGCTTTGTACCCGGAGCGCTGTTTGTGCCGGATAGCGTCATCTGTATCTTTTTCCTTTAAAGGAACAGTGGCCGATGTAAGCTCTATCTTCTTCGGTGGCTCATCGTTGATAGGCATTCTACTACCAATCTACTCTTATTGACTTGCCGTTGAATCGGATTTCCCCATTTTCCACATCTTGAAGATAAAGTGAACCTTCTCTGTGTACAACTTGATTAATATATAATATATAGATACAATGAATAAAACAATTTTAAAAATATAAATTTTTTTTGTTTTAATTAATTTTGACCACCTTCCACAAATTTTAAAATTCTGGAAAAATTACAGAAATTGTATTTTGGAATAACAATAGTACATGTAAAAAATGAATGTGTAATAGCCTATTTCCACTGGCTTCATTTCTTATCATTTTCATTTCTAAAAATGATGCTGTTTCCATTGACAAATCTTCATCATTTTGATATTCGCAATGCCACGTTGACAAAAACAGCTGAATGGTTTGATTTAAACAACAGGCGCCACTTTCAAACTCACGGAGAGTTTTTGCAATATTTACCCAAAAAAAGACATACCCGGCAGGAAAGCAATTTCTCGGTGCTAACGCATTGCCATCGCCCTGAACTATCAGCAGAAAGCTAAATACACAACTTATTTTGACTAAATTATATTATAAACAAAATTGCGCCTTATTTTTAAATTCAAATCAATTGTTTATTGGTGATGACACTTTCTATTTCCAGAGAGTAACGAGTAGTGCCAGAGAGTAGCGAGTACTTTTTAAAAAAATACCAAATTCCTTCGTGGGGAATGCCATCATTTTTGAGAAATGAAGGAAATGAAGGGCAAAATGCAACAACAATTTGTATGGAAGAAATGATATCATTTTATTCATTTCTTGTCATTTCAAGAAATGAAGCTTCATTTCTTTGGTGGAAATAGGCTATAACCTCATCTAGAAGTCTTAAATAAATGAAAAAATATTCTGAGGAAGTGCATACATGGCAGCTTTGATAAAAAAAATTTTTAATTTTTTAATGGATAGATGGCTTGAAAAAGGCTTGTGATTGAAATGGTAAAAATCGCTGTTAAAATTTCAGCGTAGGTACTAGAAGTACAAAAAAAATCGCTGACTTACTTTCGGTTGATGTCCTTCAAAACTGCATAAAACTTAAACAACCGACTATAACATACTCTGTACCAGTTCACTTGCTCCCAACTATAATATTATAATACATCCAAGGAGTCAGAGAGATAGATATAGAGATAGACCCACGTCACGAAGTCTGTTGAGCCATAAAAATTCTAAAGAACAACAATTCAGCAGGAGCAGATGACCTGCCAGCTGAACTGTTTAAGGCTGGAGGCAAGGAGTTGGTAAGGTGCATGCACCAATTCCTCAGCAGAATAAGGTCCGACGAGAGCATGCTCGAAGATTGGAGTCTAAGGGCCGTTTTCTCATGTTGGCGTTTTTGCAAATCTAGGTGGATTTTCTGCATTTGCTTTGCTCATGTTCAATGCTAACAATCTAGATGAATTTCGTAGCAATCTACTTCACCCTCATTGAATTTAAAACCATTTACATTCTTATGCAAATTAAGTATTTTTGTGTATCCGCGCATATGGTCACACTGGAAAGTATTTGAAAACAAAAAACAACTGCTGCTAAAAACAGTAAAGTCTGAATTGTTATTAAGTAAACCAAAAATGGAAAATATAGGATGTGCCTTTAATATATAAGAACACCTGCAGACATTGCTGAAATTACAGATGCACATTCTGATTCCCCTAGTTCATTGCTTAAGCTAAGTTTACACATCCAAATAATTTGGCTAAATTTTGATAAAAATAGCCATGATTAAAGATTTTACAGGATTAAAAACTTAAACTGTGGTTCCATACGCAAATAATTTGATCAAATATGGCCGGAAAGTTCCACAATTTGGCATATATAGCCCAATTTTCATGAAAACTTTTCCAAATTATTTGCCTGTGTGAACATGGCTTTCGACCTACTGCTTAATATCCCATCATAGTATTAAGACGTTCCATAAGAAAAACCTTCTCCTCCTCTGTAAAATTCTTGCTTTAATTTTTAAAATTGGCGCGCAATTAAAAAGGCAAAATTCAGCCGATTGCAGAGGTGCTGCCAACCTAGTATTATACCACTCCAGCCCTCCCGGTGTGACCGTGGCGCAAATGCCCGAATTTATAATCAACCTACATGAGACAACCAATTGCACAAAAGCCATCTAGTTGCAAAATCTAGATGGATTTCGATTTGAGCAAAAACATGAACATGAGAAAACGGCCCTAAGTGTAATTTGCCCACTTTTTAAAATAGGAGACCCTGCAGTTTGCGCCAACTACCGTGGGATCAGTCTCCTTCCCATCGCATATAAGATTCTGTCGTGCATTATTTGTGAACGTCTAAAGCCGCTTATTAGCACACTGATCGGACCTTATCAGTGTGGCTTCAGACCTGATATTGACATTACGACAAACTGGAGAAGACCTATGAGAGAAATTTCCAAACCTACCATCTTTTTGTTGATTATAAATCAGCCTTTGACACACCGATATATCGGTGTGAAAACTCTTACCGAAATCCAAATCGCTTTCAGTGCTTTTCAATACTTTTGAGCTTAGCTGTTTTATAGCTAAAGCATCCCTGTTGACATAAAACCTGGTCATACTAGCGGTCTTACGGCACTTCAAAGTGACATTTAAAAAGAGTTTGGTTTTTTTATGCAACTTTAACATGTCGGATGGTGATTGTGATATATTCATCAAGGCACGCAACCGCGCACCTGTGCCAGGTAAGTGTTTGGATACTCTGGTCTTGCCACTTGTCTCATTTTCTTTAAATCGCCAGGTATCCCCAAGAAACTTCGTAGCCTGTCCAATTCGAATGATGAGATGGAGAAAAAGCAGCCAAACCATGTAGATACTCCTGTGGCTAGACGCACACGCTCCTCGCTCCGCAAAGGGCAACAAAGGGATAGTACGCTAGGGATTACCCTGCCGCCAAAGAGTCGGTATGCAGGCGGCAGGAAAGCAGCTGCCGCGAGAGTTCCCTTGCCCATAACCCAGCACCTGACTCCTGTTTCGCCACTTGTGGAGGGTTTTGTAAGTTTTAACATACCGAATATAATTTGAATACGCAAATGAACATAAATGGTTACAGGTGAACTCGGATGAACCAGCTGCAGTACAGCCGGAGCCAACAGAAGATGATTCACAGTTTAAAATCGAGATGAAGCAAAAGCTTGTAGAAACACCTGTGGCCAGACGCACTCGCTCCTCGCTCGGCAAACGGCCTGAAAAGGATAATACGCTAGAGGTTACCCTGCTGCCAAAGAGACGGTATGCAGTCGGCAGGAAAGCAGCTGCCGCGAGAGTTCCCTTGCCCATAACCCAGCACCTGACTCCTGTTTCGCCACTTGTGGATGGTTTTGTAAGTTTTAACATAACGAATATCATTTGAATACGCAAATGAACATAAATGGTTACAGGTGAACTCGGATGAACCAACACAGTTGAAAATCGAGATGAAGCAAAAGCTTGTAGAAACTCCAGTGGCCAGACGCACTCGCTCCTCGCTCGGCAAACGGCCTGAGAAGGATAATACGCTAGAGGTTACCCTGCTGCCAAAGAGACGGTATGCAGTCGGCAGGAAAGCAGCTGCCGCGAGAGTTCCCTTGCCCATAACCCAGCACCTGACTCCTGTTTCGCCACTTGTGGAGGGTTTTGTAAGTTTTAACATACCGAATATAATTTGAATACGCAACTGAACATAAATGCTTACAGGTGAACTCGGATGAACCAGCTGCAGTACAGCCGGAGCCAACAGAAGATGATTCACAGTTTAAAATCGAGATGAAGCAAAAGCTTGTAGAAACACCTGTGGCCAGACGCACTCGCTCCTCGCTCGGCAAACGGCCTGAAAAGGATAATACGCTAGAGGTTACCCTGCTGCCAAAGAGACGGTATGCAGTCGGCAGGAAAGCAGCTGCCGCGAGAGTTCCCTTGCCCATAACCCAGCACCTGACTCCTGTTTCGCCACTTGTGGATGGTTTTGTAAGTTTTAACATAACGAATATCATTTGAATACGCAAATGAACATAAATGGTTACAGGTGAACTCGGATGAACCAACACAGTTGAAAATCGAGATGAAGCAAAAGCTTGTAGAAACTCCAGTGGCCAGACGCACTCGCTCCTCGCTCGGCAAACGGCCTGAGAAGGATAATACGCTAGAGGTTACCCTGCTGCCAAAGAGACGGTATGCAGTCGGCAGGAAAGCAGCTGCCGCGAGAGTTCCCTTGCCCATAACCCAGCACCTGACTCCTGTTTCGCCACTTGTGGAGGGTTTTGTAAGTTTTAACATACCGAATATAATTTGAATACGCAAATGAACATAAATGGTTACAGGTGAACTCGGATGAACCAACACAGTTGAAAATCGAGATGAAGCAAAAGCTTGTAGAAACTCCAGTGGCCAGACGCACTCGCTCCTCGCTCGGCAAACGGCCTGAGAAGGATAATACGCTAGAGGTTACCCTGCTGCCAAAGAGACGGTATGCAGTCGGCAGGAAAGCAGCTGCCGCGAGAGTTCCCTTGCCCATAACCCAGCACCTGACTCCTGTTTCGCCACTTGTGGAGGGTTTTGTAAGTTTTAACATACCGAATATAATTTGAATACGCAAATGAACATAAATGGTTACAGGTGAACTCGGATGAACCAACACAGTTGAAAATCGAGATGAAGCAAAAGCTTGTAGAAACTCCAGTGGCCAGACGCACTCGCTCCTCGCTCGGCAAACGGCCTGAGAAGGATAATACGCTAGAGGTTACCCTGCTGCCAAAGAGACGGTATGCAGGCGGCAGGAAAGCAGCTGCCGCGAGAATTCCCTTGCCCATAACCCAGCACCTGACTCCTGTTTCGCCACTTGTGGAGGGTTTTGTAAGTTTTAACATAACGAATATCATTTGAATACGCAAATGAACATAAATGGTTACAGGTGAACTCGGATGAACCAACACAGTTGAAAATCGAGATGAAGCAAAAGCTTGTAGAAACTCCAGTGGCCAGACGCACTCGCTCCTCGCTCGGCAAACGGCCTGAGAAGGATAATACGCTAGAGGTTACCCTGCTGCCAAAGAGACGGTATGCAGTCGGCAGGAAAGCAGCTGCCGCGAGAGTTCCCTTGCCCATAACCCAGCACCTGACTCCTGTTTCGCCACTTGTGGAGGGTTTTGTAAGTTTTAACATACCGAATATAATTTAAATACGCAAATGAACATAAATGGTTACAGGTGGACTCGGATGAACCAGCTGCAGTACAGCCGGAGCCAACAGAAGATCCCATAATGGAAATAAACGACTCGCCCCATACCATTGATCTCAAAACTTATTACACTTTGAGTATGTACAAAATGAAATAAGTTAATTCAATAACAAATATCAAGAGTTTTAATTTATTTTTAGATGGTCGCGCCATCAAATCCATTAGTAATAATGCCGCCAGCAAAAGCAAGTTGGATCTCACAGACTTAACAAAAAAATCCAAAACATTTCAATTGAAAGTGCAGGCTGAGAAATGGAGAAGACGTTGGGTCATTCCATTTGGCAAAAAAGAAGTTTTCAAAACTTTATACATCAAATGTGCCGAGAAATTGGAATGCGATATGCAGAATATACAATTATTGTAGGTCATTTGAGAACAAATGTTGGAACAAATGTAAATTTCTGTTCATTTCAGCTTTGATGGCGATTTATTGGATCCCGAAGATACGCCCGAAAATCAGGAAATGGAAGGCGATGAAATGATTGATGTTCATTTAAAGAAATAATTTCTATATTTATATGAAAAAATGTATACTTTAGCATATAAACTTCTTAATTATGTATTGGCATCCGCTCCAAACTCACAATCATTTTTAATTAAAGAAATAATATTTTTTTCAAGAAATACTTTTAGAAATCCTAACCTTATTTCCCCCTCAATCTTAATTGTAATTTAAGCAAGGCTGCAAGCGTGTCAAATTTTGGTGAAGGTTCGGTCCGGAGGTTCGAACCCGTGGTAAAGTGTAAGGTTCGGTTCGCGGACGGGTTCCTGTACTAATGGAACCCAAGGTTTTGCATCGAGTCTGTTCATAGCTTGTTAAACAGTTGACAGATTTTTGCCTCAACATTCGGTCAAAATTTAGACATATATTCGATCAGGAAAACGCGTCCAGATTACCAAGCTATGTATGTGAGTCGTACAGTCGACTGGATCACATGCCTTATTGTTATCATTCATTGGTGTTCTAAAAAGTCTTTCAAAAGTGCCTGGACTTTGAATTTTGGAAGCCTCACCTTCTAAGTACACATCCAGCCAGCATTTCATGAAATTTTTGATCACATTTGAGTCTTTTTTTCAGTCCTCTGTCTGATTAAAATAGTCATAAGTGATGGTTTTGTCGGGAGAATATGGCGCCCAAGCCGAGAATCTTCTTAAAGAGTCGTTTATACCCCGTTTTTCTTATCAATTTCGAGTCATATTTCCAATCATTTGCGAATCTTTTTGTAGTCGTATTTAAAAAAATTACGTTTTGAGCATGAGTCATTTCCGAGTCTTCTTTAAATCGGGTATGAACTCAATCTCTTTAATCTTCAAAAGAGCTTAAAAAGGACTCATCAGAGCTATTCTTGTTTAAGTGATCTTCCAAATGCATTTGGTTTCTCGAAATCGCAATATGGATTGGATTTCTAAAAAGCATTTTTAATTATCAACTCAAGCGATTCTGTACTATATCGGTACTATAAAATAGTTATTTTTTCGGTCATAAAATTGAGAAAACTGGAAAAGATCAGATTAAGAAATTGACTTAAATGATTGTTTGAACCGAACCTTTTTATACACTTAAAAAGTGTATTATAATTTTGCCCAGGAGTGTGGAACGCATAGAAGGAATTATCTCCGACCACATAAAGTATATATATTCTTGATCAGCATGACGAGGTGAGTCGATTGAACTTTGTCCGTCCGTCTGTCCGTTTGAAGCTATCGAGCTGAAAATTGGCACAGTGTCTCTGTCTTTTAGCTGCACGCTGCTCATATGTCGGAACCGCCCGGATCGGATGACTTCTTGTAGCTGCACTAGAAACGATCGTTCGAAAGATGGGTTTTTGTGAGAAAAACTTTTTTGTTTTCAATGTTAGCCCTCTTAAACTCGGTCATTATTAAAATTAAATGCTTTCAAACTGATCTGCGAAGTTTGGTCGAAATCGCTTACCTTTGGAGCGAGCTTTTTCAAGTGTATTAAAACTTCGGCACAGAAGAAGTTAGCTTTCTTTCTCGATTTTGTATACAGGGGGTGAGGTTCGGGGGCTGAAATATTTGAAAGGTTCGGTTCATGGTCCAGTTCGAGGAACGCGGAAAACCCGAACCGAATAGGTTCTTTGGGGTTGGGTTCAGGACCGGTTAGCAGACTTGAATTTAAGCTCTTATTTGTTATCATTTAATTTCGTTTATTTTACCTCGTTTTTTTTTTTTACTAATGTGCTTAGCCGGCTTTTGGCAACAACCAACACCACACAAATCCTGTTGGGTGTTGATTCAAACTCGATCCGTGCAAGAGTTGAATCAAAGTTCCCCTTGACATTATTTCTAATTTTATCTATCTATGAACTTCTACTCATAGCTCACAGAATTATTGATTCCTTATAATCTAGCTCATGAAGCCGTGATATAAATGCACGCCAATCGTTTCTGCTTTGCTCGAGGAGGCTTCAGTTATTCACACCATGCCTGACAATGTCTTGCCATTGACCCAGAGTGTGAAAACGCCCGAAAAAGGTCTGTACTACGGAAATCACTATTTTTCATCCGAATGAGTTGAAGCTCGGTTTGTAAGGATAGTGTGCGAAATAATTTGTAGTGTGATTTCCCGATCTTGAAAAAATTTTGGAAATGGGTTGCGGGGGTTGGCTTATGATGATATTTGGTTTGTAAGCTCTAACGCGCAGTTAGTCGGCATCGGCCACTCAACGAGAATTGTAAGTAAATAAGTTATATCAAATAAAGTAAGTTACACCTATTTAACACTTTAACTAAAGTGGCAACTTAATCAAGTAGCTCAAAATACAATTCCTAAGCTGAATTTTGTTTAAAAATTTCTTTGGTGGACAAACCGAGCTACGCTAAGATGCCTTGAACTGAAGTATTTAAATGATATAATCTGTTTTCCTGCGAAAAGAAAGAAGCACTTTAGTCATAAGATTAATTCCAGAATTTTGGTGAAGCTGGTTTTACCCAGCTGGTTAGTTGGTTTTAGTGAAAAAGTTGATATTCCGCAGATTCTTTTTCTCGGCTAAGCCGCTGCTATTAACACGATAACACACTTTTTTCTATCGATAAGCGTGGAAATGAGTTTAAAAGTATCTATCCACAATCCGTTCAAACAACAAACATGGAAGATCTAGACCGCGCGGTCTAATTTCATTTTGTGATGGCGGTCTAAATTCATTATTCAGATTGCAATTAGACCGCCGACCGCGGTCTTAATTCACGCTGTCTAATTTCCATCGCCCGTTGCGAAATAATTGATCACAAAGTTTTGTGACGCACGGCACAAAAAGTGGAAGCCACTTCGTAAGTTGAAGTGTGACTAATACTTTACAAGAAAGATGAATGTTAGAGGATCCTAAAACAAAAATTTTTAGCAAAAATATTTTGTCAGTTTTTATCAATGGACGTGAATCCTTTGTGACGCACGCGACATTTTTCCATAATTTTATTTATGTGTTTTAATGCAAAACAAAACTTACATTTGGGGCGTGGCAAAAATTGAAAATAAACTTGATCTGCCTGCAAGTATAAGAAATATATGCCCCGTACATGTCAAACCTCTATCTCTTACCATCTCTGAGATCTCTTCGTTCATACGGACGGACGGACGGACAGACGGACAGACGGACGGACGGACAGACGTACATGGCTATATCGACTCGGCTGTTGATGCTGATCAAGAATATATATACTTTATAGGGTCGGAAACGATTCCTTCTCCCTGTTACATACTTTTGCACAAACTTAATATACTCTATGTACCTTCGGTACAGAGTATAAAAATATGCAATGTTAATGTCATATTGAATGAGAAAAATTGCGCTATCGCGGCAGTAAACCCGAAGATTTTCAAACGGGCTATGAATAAATATAAGATTGGCTTACATTAGTTCAATTCAATTGATCTCCTATGAAAGTATGAGAAAACACAGTGTTTTTTACCACTTTTAATTGTTTGGTTTTGGTGAACTGTTTCTGGAAGTTGGCTATATATATTATAGCATTTAAACATCGGCCGCAAATTATTATAGCATGTTAAATAAGTTTGGCTACAACATCCATTAAGGGCCAAGCCGAGATTCAATTTATTATGGCAGCTGCAAATTGCACAAGTTTACAAGATTTTGCTCCAGAGACATTTGACCAAGGTTCGTTTATATTTGTATACTTATTGAGTTTATTCAAAAGTATGTATATAGAGGGAACTTTTCCGGCTTTTTTAAATTTTGAATAAAAAGTGCGTATACGCATTTGATTTGTATACGCACAGAAATTAAGCGTAGTGTGCGTATGCCTCAAATATTAAAACGTAGTGTGTGTACTTTTGAGGTATACGTCAGCGTAGTTGAAATACGCATACGCACTATGAAGTATTGAAGTACGCATACGTTTTCTGACTGGATACGCATTGAAGCATTGACGCATTTGAAGCTATACGTATGCGTATACGTGTTTGGTACGTTTTGCAGTTCTTTGGTTCGAACCCGTTGTAAAGTCTAAGGTTCGTTTCGCGGACCGATTCCTGGAACCCCAAAACCCAAGGTTTTGGTTCGAGCCTCGGTTCGCTTGAACATAAAAGAATAGTTTTGATTTATTAATGCTTATATTTAAAAATAATATTCTGTATTTCAGTAATGTAATTTTAATTATCAAATTCATTAGCTGACATTTACAACTTTTGAGAATAAGTATTATGTCTTTTAGGAGCTGTTCATCTCTACTAGCTCTTAGAGTAGAAAGATAAAATTTATGTGTTGAAGGGCTCGATCAACTGATACCTGAGTTGCTGGAACAGCAAGGCATTATTTTTTAAGTCCTCATTGTTTTGACCTTTCCAATATTTTAAAACATTTGTCGATGTATGTCTTGGACAATTTTCGAAGGAATCTATAACACTTACAGATTTTATATTTGATATATGTTTATTGCTTTCATAAACTTCTCTTCACAATCAAAAGTTGATTCATTTAAAGTTGAATTTTAAAAACTCTTATTAAGAGTTTCTTTTTGGATCTTCAGCATGTCAAGCGTAATATAAATCACTTGGTACACCAAGCTTTATAACTATTGTTATTGTTAATCCTACATCTACATCTGCATCTACACCTACATACAGAAATATAAAGCTGCATATTTCTGTAAACTGGCTGCAGCAAATTACTTATATTGTAAACTACGTTCCATTCAGATGTTTTTGGGTGGAGCTTTTTTAAAGAACTCTTAATGCAAAAATCTTTAAAAGTTAGTAAAAAACTTTTCTTTTCTATATGCAATTGATTTCATATAGTGTGATTTCAGAGTTGCTTACAAAGTGTGCGAACTCTACTAACGTCAAACTAAACTTTCTTAAAAAAATCGTTAACTACTAAATTTAGCACAACGAACTGTAATTATAGAGTCCTCCATGGAACCTATTGAGGTAACTTGATCATCGTCTAAATAAAGAAATGCTTTTGACTCATATTAGCAATCTTCATCTGCACTACATCCTTCATAGTTGCATTCCTTTTCTGATCTGCAGTTGTCATTTAAAATCTCTTCTGCTCGAACCATATTTGATCCATTATCGACGGTGATATTATAAATCTGACCTAGATAAATGTCGTAGGATTGGAGAACTTCTTGTCGTTAGAAAAACTACTTAACTTTGTGAACCGAACCTAATTTTTCGAAAAAGTGGTCCGGTTCGAGGAGCCAAAAATAGTAGGGGTTCGGTTCATGGTCCGGTTCGTCGTACCCAAAAAACCCGAACCGAACCGGTTTTTGGGGGTTCGGTTCCGGACCGGTTTGCAGCCTTGGTTGTAATCCTGATCGGATATTTCAGTATGAACACCAACTTTTCCCACTTTTATATGTCTTCGAACGATACCTGCAACGAATCCCTAATTGATATCATTTTGGTCTATAAAAATTCTTTTATTTCCAAACGGTGATTCGGTTTCGCTCGGTTTTTCTTGCACAAGGAGAATTTGCGTTCTAAAACGGCTTACAATAGTTTCGAGTATACTAAAATGGTCGTGCAAATCTTCCTCCTGAGAATGGCTAGTATGTGCATCGATAGAGTCGTTAATATCTTGAAATGTACCCTAGCTCTGCACTGGATAATCGGTGGAATTGGAAAAGTCTCCAGCGATTATTTCATAAGTGTCACTGTTTATTCGACTTTGAAAATCTGCATTTCCCTTTTCTGTATTCTATTTTAAAGTGGTATTTTCCCGATAAGCCATCTTTGAAGGCGAGGACTTATATCTTTGACGGAATACTTTACCATCAGTCACTTTAGTGGCTGATGATCACCATCAAGATCGAACTCTCTGCCGAATAAATAGGGCCTGAGTGTTTTACTCCGCAGACTATGGCCAGCAATTCCTTTTCGATTGTTGCATAATTGGTTTCGTGCTTGTACAGGGTCCTAGATGCAGAAGCAATTAGGTGGTCATCTTGTGAAACGACGGTAACAATTTAAAATTTTTTCTTGAAGTCGGGATACCTTAATATTGCCGGATTGGTCACTATGTCCTTTAGTTGTCATTATTGCGAAATCCTTGATGAACTTACCATAAAAAGGCTCTAATTTTTGTCTCTGAATCTGGTAATTGAAGGTTTCGTATAATCGAAACCTTAGAAGGATTTGACTTTACTCCAGTAGTCGTAAGGACATGTCCTAAGAACTGGGTTACTTTTTGTAAAAATTCGCATTTGTCTGCTTGGATCTTAAGCTTAGCTCTTCGAAGCGCTTTAAATATTGAAACTAAATTTGCCAAAAAGGTCCCCTAAGAACAAGCTAAACACCAAGATATCGTCTATATAGACAACATATATTTTGTTAATGAGGAACAGAGTTCAGTAGCCTTTGGAACGTCGAAGGGGCATTTTGGAGCCCAAAAGGCATACTATTAAACTCGTAATGGCCCTGGGGTGTAGAGAAGGCAGTTTTGCGTCTGTCCTCTTCCATAGGGACAATTTGATGAAATCCCTTAGGCAGATCGATTGTGGAATTATAACGATCATGCCATAATTTGTCAAATGTTCCCGATAAATTGGGTACTGGAAGTTTATCATCAACCGTGTATTCGTCTTGGACTAATCGCCATTTTGGTTGACAAGAATTATAGACTTTTTTTGCTACAATCCATTGCTGACTGTTATATGGCGAGTTGCTTTCCCTGATTATACCTTGCGATAACATTTGCTGAATTTGCGCTTGGAATTCTTCTTCATGTATTTGAGGATATCTGTAAGCCTTCGAACACAGGTGTGTCGGTTGTTGTCATAATTTCATGGAAAACATCTTTGAAAAAATGGTTGCCAAATTCGCATATTACTTTGTGTATTATAGCCTCCTCATTAAAATGAGAAAACTTTGTCTCTTTCAATATGTTCTATATTACTCACTTAGTCAAATACATACGGCAATATATTCACTTCGAAAAAAATTTGATTACCAAAAATCTGTAAAAAATGTAAAATGACGCCATCATGGAGTCATAGTTTCTATTTTTCAAGTCAATAGCTTTCCACTTAGCGGTACCTGTTGCTAAAAATTGCTTGGATATTGAAGTTGTCATTTTATATTTAATATGATCGATACCTAAAAGAGTTTGATACAATAGAGGTTTTTTTTTTTTTGGTATTTCATAGTCCTCTAAAAGAACATCTGGTTTAATAATGCTAGTATCTGACCCCGTGTTTACATGGCATCTAATACTTTGCCGTCCGATAGAGATTACTATTATTGGCAACTTGCATTGTGATCCATAGCGTGATTAGAATATTGGTTGCTGCTAACACTCATCTTAGACACCCAAGCCTGCCCTGATTGATTTGGTTTTGGGGACTTTAATTATTTTGACTCTGAGAGCTCATATTATTATTACTGATTATTAAACCTGATTTACATTAGTATTAGCATCGCTACCCTGTGGCACTCCATCTCCAATGATGAACTCTTCCGTTGTGTACTCAGTTTGACAAACAGAAAAAACTCTGTTGCTGACATAACATTCTAAGTGTTTTGCTCGGTCCTTTTCTGTATGTATTGTACACTGCCGACATCCCAACAGACCCCCGACTAACAATGTCCACTTTTGCTGATGATACGGCAATTCTAAGCAGATCACGATATCCAATTATCGCATCCAGACTTTTGGCAAGCCACCTATCTCACGTGGAGGAGTGGCTGGCCAACTGGCGCATAACAATTAACGAGCAAAAGTGTAAGCACGTGACGTTCACACTCAACAGAAGCACCTGTCCCCAGATATCCCTAAACGCGACTATGATACCACAATCAAACGATGTTGTTTGCCTTGGTGTCCACCTCGATAGAAGGCTCACTTGGCGCAAACACATAGAGTCGATAAAACTTCAAATAAGGCTAAAGGCCAATAGCCTTCACTGGCTAATTAACTCCCGTTCCCCTCTAAAACTGGAATATAAAGTCTTACTGTACAAAAGCATCATAAAGCCTGTCTGGACTTATGACTCACAGCTATGGGGAAATGCCTGTGCGAGCAGTGTGGATATCCTTCAAAGATCACAATCAAGAATTCTTAGAACACTCACTGGAGCCCCATGGTACATTCGCAACGAGTGTATCCACAACGACCTGAGGACCTGAGCAACTAAAGCGCAAATATTTTGAAAAGCTTCTAGCCCACCCTAATGAACTTGCACAATCTCTTACCCTGCAAGCAACGCATTCTCGCCTCCGAAGAAAAGATCTACCAACCCAGCGACTGAATTAAAGGGCCGCAGAACATAAACCAGCTCCAATAGGAGATGGTTGTACAATAGTTTCTAGATTAAGATTTGAAAAATAATTGTTAGTCTCATTAAAACAAGATTCAATAAATACTTCTTCTTCTTCTTTATTGGCCCGATGTTGCATCACAACCGCTTGACGGTCTTGGCCTCTGCAATGAATGCCCTCCACTCGCTTCTGCATTGTGCGAGCTGGCACCAGTTGTTCACACCAAGGTTGGAAATGTCTTTCCGCACTTGATCATCCCATCTTAGTGGTGGGCGACCCCTCCTGCCTTGTCCTCCAAAGTCAGCCGCCTTCGCTTTGTACATCTTTTTTACTGGAGCTTCTTCATCCATCCGGACTACATGTCCTAACCAGCGCAGGCGCTGTTGCTTTATGCGCTTGACTAGACTGATGTCCTTATAGAGCTCATACAGTTCGTGATTCATTCGAATGCGGTATCCATCGCCAACTTTTAAAGGTCCATATATCCTCCGAAGGATTTTTCGCTCGAAAACGCCAATCGCCTCCTCATCCGCTGCTGTCATTGTCCATGCTTCTGCGCCGTATTGCAGGACTGGGATGATGAGCGACTTGTATAGCTCAATTTTGGTTCTTCGAGAAAAGGCTCTGCTCTTGAACTCCCTACTGAGCCCGTAGTAGCATCGGTTTCCAAGAGTAATTCTTCTTCGGATCTCCAGGCTGATGTTGTTGTCGCCGGTAATCATCGTCCCGAGGTAGACAAAATCCTCTACAACCTCAAAGTTGTACTCCCCCATAGTAACAAATTGTCCAAGACGCGTAGACTTCTTGTCCGTGGATACTAGGTATTTTGTCTTGTCCTCGTTTACCGCTAAGCCCATCAGTTTAGACTGCTTCTCAATCTCTGAAAACGCCCTGCTTACCGCCCGTTCGTTTTTGCCGATAATGTCAATATCATCGGCGTATGCGAGTAGCATTAGATCTTTATAAAGAAATGAGCCCGATCTGTTGGCATTTGGGCACTGGCGCAGTATATACTCCATCAGTAGATTAAAGAAGTCACACGATAGGGTGTCACCCTGCCTAAAACCTCTCTTGGTATCAAATGGTTCGGAGAGGTTCTTTCCTATTTTGAAAGACCTTCGAGTGCTTCTCAACGTCATCATGCAAAGTCGAACGTACTTTGCTGGTATACCAAAGGTAGACAGGGCGGCAAAGAACCTTGACCTTATCGGTGTGTCAAAGGCTGATTTATAATCAACAAAAAGATGGTTGGTTTTGATATTTCTCTCATAGGTCTTCTCCAGGGTTTGTCGTAATGTGAATATCTGGTCTGTGGTGGATTTACCAGGTCTGAAGCCACACTGATAAGGTCCGATCAGTGTGCTAGTAAGCGGCTTTAGACGTTCACAAATAATGCACGACAGAATCTTATATGCGATGGGAAGGAGGCTGATCCCGCGGTAGTTGGCGCAAACTGCAGGGTCTCCTTTTTTAAAAAGTGGGCAAATTACACTTAGACTCCAATCTTCAGGCATGCTCTCGTCGGAACATATTCTGTTGATGAGTTGGTGCATGCACCTTACCAACTCTTCGCCTCCAGCCTTAAACAGTTCAGCTGGCAGGTCATCTGCACCTGCTGATTTGTTGTTCTTAAGCCTTTTTATGGCTACACAGACTTCGTGATGGTCCGGTGGGTCTATCTCTATGTTGTCGATTGGTGGTGTCGCTACTACTCCAGAGGCGGTATTTTGTTCGTTGTCGACTCCCAGCAGGTTGGCGAAATAGCTTCTCCATTTGTCTAGCGCCACTTGCGGATCTGTGACCAGATTTCCATTTTCGTCCTTGCATTGTGTGACTCCGGGTTTGAAACCTTCGGTAAGTCGTCTAATCTTTCGATAGAATTTTCGAGTCTCACCCATGCCGAATAGCATCTCGACTTCCTCACGCATGCGCCTCTCTCGCTCATTCTTTTTCCTTCTGAAAAGGCGCTTCTCCTCTCTCCTTTTCTTCCGGTATTGCTCTTTAACAGCCCGCGTTGCTCCCGACTGCAGAGTTCTCCTGTAGGCAGCGTCTTTCTCTGCAGTAGCGTCGCGGCACTCCTCATCATACCAAGTCTGCTTTCGAGGGTGCTCGGCGTATCCGAGTATCTCCTTGGCAGCCGTACTCATGGAGTGTGATATGTGATTCCACTGTTCGCTTACACCAGAAGGGAATGGTGAGTTTTCCCTGAGCAGTTGGGTGAGTTTAGCTGTGTAGGCTTCAGAGGTCCGTTGTGATTGCAGCTTATCGACATTTAGCTTTCGACGTGTACTAGTACGTGAGGCATGTGCCACACTGAGCCGCGTGCGCACTTTGGCTGCAACAAGGTGGTGATCCGAGTCTATGTTGGCACCTCGAATCGCACGCACATCTAGAACACTCGATGAGTGCCTTCCGTCGATCACAACATGATCAATCTGATTTCGCGTTAGTTGATCAGGGGACTTCCAGGTCGCCTTATGGATGTCGCGATGTTTAAACCTGGTACTACTTATGACCATGTTCCTCCCCGCGGCAAAATCTATTAGCCTCTCTCCGTTACCGGAGGTTGTTTCATGAAGGCTAAATCGGCCGACTGTCGAGCCAAAAACTCCTTCTCTCCCAATTTTAGCGTTAAAGTCGCCAAGCACGATCTTTATGTTGTGATCGGGGCAGCGCTCATATAATTGTTCCAGGCGCTCATAGAATTCGTCTTTTATCGAAGCGTCCTTGTCTTCTGTTGGGGCGTGTGCACAGATAAGACTAATATTAAAATATTTAGCCTTAAGTCTGAGTGCGGCTAGTCGCATGTCCACTGGTGTGAAACTGATGACAGCGCGACGCAGTCTTGCACTGACTGCAAAGCCGCATCCAAACTCATGCTTGGAAGCATGTCCGCTGTAGTAGATCTCCCAGGGTGCATTGGTTGTTGATGTTCTTTTCACCATGCTCCCCTGTCCAATCCATCGCATTTCCTGAAGTGCGGTAACGTCCGATGAATATTTCTCAAGGACATTCACCAACTGGATATCAGCACCTTCTCTGTTGAGGGTGCGAACATTCCAGGTGCATATCCTCAAATCGTGGTCCTTAAACGTAGCGTATCAATAAATACTAAAAAAGCTAAAAAAAGTATTAGCATCAGCTATATTCTTGTGTAAATTTGTGCGTGAATTTTTATTACAATTCTTTCTTTCGCTTTGCCTGTCTCATTAAAATTTTGGTTCATTCTTCTATTTTATTGAGTCGTAAGGAAGCTTTAGCCTACCATATTTTCTGAACAATGATTCTAGAGACTCTTTTTCTCCGAAGTGAGTGCAAACCCACACGAGATCTCTGTCGACGTTTTCGGGCCGGTGTAAGTTATTTTTATTATCGTCATATTGATAGATTTAATTTATTTCGTGTTTAAACTCAACAAACTCGTTTAACTGTTCTTTCAAACTACTCACTTTAAGTGCCAATTGAAAATAATCTAAAAGTCTGTCTTCCAATGCACTCTTCCTACCGTCTACACTCAATCCAAGCTCAGTGAGTTTTGCCTTTAATGACGCGACCGTCATTGCCAAAATGGATCTTGTTTTGCTGCAAGATGTCGTTTACACAATATTTAGAAAAATTCCAGATTACAAATAATGAGAAAATAGCTTTAACGAGATATTTGATCAATATTGACATCAAAATATTTTTAAATTTATCAAGGAATAAAATTTCGTATTGACCCCTGTTGTTCACTCTGCTCTCGATAATTCGTCATTTTTGGTTAAAATCTAATTTAAATCGTAATCTTTAAGTTTTGTGTTTAGTCTGGGATTTCGTCTTTGCACTAAACCAAATGATTAACGCATCGAAATGTTATCTAAAACGGTTTATTTTGTTATTTGGCACCAAAGTTCAGCCCAAAAGTAGACCAGGCCAACGTTGGGCAATTTCATGCAGTTTTCGTGGGATTTTGTTTGTGTAAATTATTATCGCCTTGGTTATTTGTTCATCTGTGTGGGCTCCGCTGGACATCGGTGTTAATCGTTGATGGTGGTAAAGATGATGACTCCTACTACTGCTACTCAATCTACATACACATAAATAAGAAATCAAAGGCAATAATGGCGGTTTTTTTTAATAATAATATAATATATTAATAATATATAATTAAACAAAAGTTAGAAGTAGCATATATTTACCTACACACATTTACAAAAAAGGGTTACAAAAAGAAAATTGTTTCTCAAACTTACACACTACGAAATAATTCATATGGATGATTGTTGATCATATTGCAACATTTAAGACCATGGACCTGAATTATGGCAACTTACATACAAACATTTGCTCATTTTGTGTAGACCTACGATTAGACATAGAACAGATAAACTTATTCATAGATATTGTGTAAAAAAAAAGAAAAACAAAATAGTGAAAAGTTAAGTTCGGTCAACAGAAGTCATATATATATATATATTTTTTTTTTATGTTGAGTACTTTGGAAATTCACACAGAAACTCCATACTGTGATCGATTTTCCGATCTGAACCTTAAAAGTATAATTTTCTGTAGGAAATTAGATAAACCTGCTTTTTATTTGTAATTCACTGTGTGCACGGCGACGCCCGAGTTCTTTGCATTGAGTGGATATGTTTCTTATATGATCTTTTATATTCAAGTTTGAACTGGCTGAAAGTTTATATAAACACAAGCTGAACCCGCCACGACTTCGTTCGCGTCCAAGATTTTAAGAAATTGTAGAAATTGTGTTGTTGGATATTAATATGATTGGCTTCATTTCATCCTGTAGACAGTTTCGAGTTCAATTTTATCCCATAACGTCCAAACTCGAGAATTATATATTAATCCCTT
This sequence comes from Lordiphosa magnipectinata, assembly GCA_037044535.1. NCBI lineage: Eukaryota > Metazoa > Arthropoda > Insecta > Diptera > Drosophilidae > Lordiphosa > Lordiphosa magnipectinata. The sequence continues at coordinate 27,792 of JBAMBO010001453.1, forward strand.
ACTGTAAAGTGGGTGCGGAAATATACCTCATCCGCACAACTACATTGTGAACTTCGGGTCTAGCCCCATTTCCGTCCCGCGTTCATTTCTAGTAAAAATATAAGGAGTATGCATTTGACAGCAGCATTAGCACTGCTTTTCCATAATTGGGAACGTAACGGTTCCTTAGTCTTTCCAAACATAGAATAATACACATAGTGACACTTTGTTGCTATAACATAAACATAACTCAAGTACATTCGTAACATGTTCGTCCACTTATGAGTGGCCAGACCAAAGGGTGAGATATGCAACGTCTCCATTTCCACCGCATGGCATTCCATTGCTGGAGTTACGTATATGTTCAATGTATATGCCTTAAGCATATGCATATATAATATGTAAACGGTCACTACCAGCTCCCGCTCTGTCGCTGTACTCAGCGACAGATACATAATAATCCTAAGCGGCTGCTCCGCTGCCAGCGTATCTGGCGGCGCGGCCCGCTAGCTATGTTAAGACTTTTTATGCAAAACAGAATTCAATTAATAAAATATATCAAAAGAATCAACACGTCTACGTTCCTGACTTTTCAGCTAAACGTTGTAGGAGTTTACCTACATGGCGACCGTGACAGGAAAGACAGTTAAGACAGTTTAGACAGTGAACAAAGTGAATAAATGCAAAACGTCAAAAGTTAATTGTGCACAAATTCGTGAAGCAGCCACTCTGCTCACAACAGTGCCAGGCTGCACATCTACCCAACTGCCCAAGTAGTAAATATTTTTGAACTGAACTGATGACCTATGTGATGAGAAAATAAAATTGACCTGTGCGAAGACCAGCAGCGGCACCGTCTGAGCCCAAAGGCCCCGGACAACTGCAGCAGATAAAATTAAAACAAACAAACTGGATACCGTCAACCTGGAGGATGCTGCTCCTGTTGAGCAAAGGGATGCACCGAGCCTGGCTGAGGCTTTAGAGGTTAATTCAAAAAATGGACCCCGCCCCCTCACAATAGATGAGTACGGGGCAAGGCAAGAAAAGAAACCACCAAAGAAGACTAAGCGTGGTGGACGTATTCGTCCACTCCTGCAGCAGAGAAGACTAGAACTGGATCTACAAAAAACGTACGCCAATGAGGAAGACCGACAACGCTGCCAAGAGCGTATCAACGAAATAAACAAACAACTCCGCCCAAAAGAGCGAAGTAACGCAAAAGGGCTGCAGAAATGCGAATGACCCAATTTGCCGTAATTATAAATTATCACCCTCAAGTTGAAGCACCCTCAAAGTGCAACTTGAAAAATACTAAAAACTGTTAGGCTTTTCTATTAACACATACGGTTGGACCATTAATTGTATAAATTAAAATTGTCAGCCAGCCGTATGCCCTACATAACAAGGATTTCTTCCTTTTCCTTTCCATTACTAAATAAAAACAACACGAATATATACACGAACAAGACGAATACATATTTGTAGATTTTCATACAAAAATATTCAAAATTTTTTTTATGTTCTCTTCAAAAATTGAATCCAAATTAGTTTGAACAAAAATGGGTTGGTTCGGATCTCAAGATAGTCAGATCAAAGACAATACAGCCAATGTGGTCAACAATGTCAAAATAGTCGATCATACAGATGATATTAAATCACTCTGGAACTCACTTTTTATATTGACAATTGTCAGTGGTGCTCAATTCATTCTAACATTGTATGTTTAACATAACAAAATTATCAAGAAAAGATACATGAGCAGAGCAAACAACCTCGATAAAATATAAGAAAAAAAAGATTTTTTTTTTTGAATTTGTAAAATAGTTAATATGTTTCCGACAATAGAAAACCTCTCATTAGGTATATATTTCGTATATTTCATACAATTACCCTATTCATAGATTTCCCAAAAATACTTGCAAATATCATTGAACTTCGAAATGAATTCGACAAGTCGTTTAAGTGCTTAAATAAAAATGCACATATTTCCAATGTCACTAAAGTCAATCACATAAGGATACTATTGAAATCGTTTAATTCAACACGCCTAATTTTAATTGACAATTTAGCAAAGTGTGATTTGTTACAGTCCGTACAATTAAAGGACATAATCAAACGGCTAAAGGAAAATATCTTGTATGTTGCAGAACGAAACAATTTACATATTCTAGTTCCCAACACTTTAAATTTTCGGGCCGAGTTCGATGAATCAGATCTACTGGAATCAGAATCAACTGAACCAGAAGAGCCTCAATCAACAAAATCAGATTCAGATATGGAAGAAAAAAATGTACAAGATTTGACAAATTCAGCGGAATCAGAATCAACTGAACCTGAAGAGCGGATATCGATAATTATTATTTATTATTTACAGATAGACAAGTTTACAAAACTAAGTCTAACTTAAGAATTATAGCACTAGCTACAGAGGCCTTCGGCTATGTACAGTGGTGTGGTGTGGGTAATTAATAGAATGTTATATAATTATGTAAGAGACTATGTGGTATGTATGTAGTATAAGAGATTATAAGATTATAAGATATTTGGTAAATAAGGTGTGTATGGAAACTTAAGTGATATATGTACATGTTTATGTGTTTTTAACGGTAGGGTTAATAGTAATATTTATTATATACAGATGTAGTTTTAGAGATATATTTTGTTAAACTTTGTGGTATATATTGGCGTCTTTTAAGAATTTTAAGATTTTGTGAATGTTTTCTGGATTTGGGTTTGTTAGACAATGGATGGGGCTTGTATTATCGAAAATGTTTTTTTTTATTTGTGACAGTGCTGTGCATTGGTTTAAAATGTGGTCCATGCTAATTGGGTTATTAGATTGGCAAAGCGGGCAGATTGGAGAGGCGTTAGAGTCTAGGTAGTGATTGTGTGTCAGTTTGCTATGCCCAAGGCGAAGTCTGGTTATCTTGATTTGGTCAAGTCTGTTGTATTTTTCTTGGGATATATTTAGATAGTTGGCTATATAGGTGTTGTTTTTGTTGATGTTTTGGTACCATATATTGCAATCTAGGAGGGTGTGTCCGTTATGCCTTAGTATTTGCTGTTTTAGGTGTCTGTTTATGTCTGATGAGTTTAAGTTTGGGGTGAAAATCAGAGGCATTTTTAATGCAGTCTTTGCTGATTTATCAGCCAGTTCATTGCCAGCTATGTCACTATGTCCTGGTATCCATAGGATTTTTATTTTCGAGGTTAGTGAGGTTAATATCGATCTAATCATTGCTGGGTATGTGCTGTTATTGTTTGTGTTGAGGATTGCGTCCACAGCAGAAAGTGAGTCAGAACATATGACGAATTTGCCACTTTTCTTTCTTATAAGCTCAATCGCTTCTAAAATTCCTATAATTTCTGCTGTTTGTATTAAGGAAAAAAGAGGAAGACTCCCGTATTTTAGAGGCTCTGTTTCTGTCGTTATAGCGTATGTTGTAATTGAGTTTTGTTTTGAGCCGTCAGTGTAAATGAATGTATGATTTGTTAGTTGATTTTGTATGTCCTTAAAGAGCTTTTGGTATATGTTTGGTGCTGTAGCATTCTTTTTGTGGGTCCGGAGAGTTGTGTTTATTAAGTTTGTGGGTAGAGACCAGGGAGGTTCTAGATTACGAATTCTTTGAGGTAAGTAGGGGATGTTGTATTGTTGGCAGTATTGAATGGTTCGATCTATTATTGAAATGAGTTTCTTTCTAGTTTTGTGGGCTTTGACGAATTTGTGAATGGGGGTGTTTTTAGAGTTTAAAAGGGTTTTCGAAAGTTTGGCTGTTAGGTAATCACGTTGGGGTTCTATTGTTGGTATTTTCGATTCGTATAGCATGTTCTTGATGAAGGTGTGGAGCGGAAGGCTCCCAAGGCTAGTCGGATTGATGCATTGAATGTAGTTTTCAATTTGCTTAGTGTGCTTTTTGGTGAGTATCCGTATAGAAATAGTCCATAATTTATCTTAGATATAAGTATACTTTTTGTGACGTTAAGCAGTGTGTTTGTGTTGCAATTGAATTTATGGCTGGCTAGACACTTGATTATGTTAAGTTTGTTTGACAGTGAGGGAATAAGAGCGTTTATGTGAGAGTTCCAATTATATCTGTTATTTATTGTCAATCCTAGTATTTTAAGTGAAGGTACGTTTGGTATTATAATGTTATTGCAAGCAATGGTACATTGACAATTTAGTTTTCTGCAAATATGTAGGTGCTTGCATTTTGTTGGAAATAGCGCTGCACCGGAGTATAAGCCCCAGTCTGCTATATTTTGAAAAAGTGCGTCTAGATTGTGTTGTATATGTTTTCTTTTGCTAAAGTTGATGATTAGGAGGAAGTCATCAGCGTAAGCGCTGAAGCTAATTTCTTTGTATATCGCAATAATGTTGGCTAGCTTATTAAAAGCGATTAGAAATAAGACTACCGATATAGGCGAGCCTTGAGGTATACCATTATCAAGTGGAAGGGTGTTAGATGTGTGTGATCCGACTCTGACTATCATTTTTCTATTTTTCATAAAAATTTATGACGTATTTTATTATTTTTGGTCCACATTTCCATTGTATTAGTTGGTCTACTATACTGTATTGAGTATACCTACTCGATCGAATGCTCCTGAGAAGTCAAGAGAGATGAGTGAGGTGTGTTTTTTGGCCGCGAGCGACTTCGTTATTAAATAGTCTGCATAGAGGAGACTATCAGAAGTCGATTTCCCTTTTTTAAATCCAAATTGGTTAGGATGTAGCAGTCTGTTTTGGGTAAGGAACCACCAAATTCGTTTGGCAATGATTTTGTCCAGTGTTTTGGCGAAGCAGCAGTTTAATGATATGGGTCGGTAAGACGCAATGTCTGATTTTTCTTTTTGTGGTTTCAGAATGGGTATAATTAAGCTGATCTTGTATGCTTGGGGGATGTGGCTGTTAAAAATTTGGTTGAAAAGGTTTACGGTTCTGTCTTTTGTGGCTATTGAACTATTTTTGATCATTGGGTAGGAAATTCTATTCAGTCCAGGCGTGGAGCCTTTGAGAGATTGTAGTGCAGTAGCTAGTTCTAGTATGGTTATATCTTTTTCTATTGCTTGGGCTGTTGTAGATAGGAAGTAGTTGGTTGTAATGTCCTCGTATTTTTTTCTGATGAATTCTTGACTAAAGTTGCAGTCTTCTGAAAGAGCAGACCAAAAGTTTGCGAATGAGCTGGCTATTTCTTTATAATCTGTTGTAGTTCGCTTGGTTAGTGGCTTCTTTTTTCCTTTTTTTAACCTCCCTTTTAAATAGCGCATTTGAGCGTCTATAGTTAATAATGTTTTCTTGATTAATGTTGCGGTTAAGGATTCTCCATGCTGTCTTTTTAGCAGTGCATAGGTTTGATAGGTGGTTGTTCCACCATGGAACTTTGTGTGGATATGTTGTTGGTGAAGTTTGTGGAATAGTGTGGTGAGCACTCTGGAGTATGATTTTGTTGACAATGGCAGCTTCCTTATTCACGCATGTAGTGATTGGTATTTTATTGCTTATTTCGCTTGTAAGCTTGTAAAAGTTTTGCCAATTAGCTTCATTGGTTTTAAAGTAAGGTCTACTGTGGTTCTTAGTGGTGGGAGCGGTGAAGAAGGAAATAAGTATTGGAAAGTGATCACTTCCACAAAGGTCATCAAAGATATCCCATTTGGCAAATGGTACGAGCGATGGTGAACATAGTGTTAAATCAATGTGAGAAAAGATGTTGTGGGTGCTAAAGTGAGTGGGAGATTTGTCATTAAGTATAATTAGTTGATTTTGTTCTATGTATTTTGCAATTGTTTTACCTCTAACATTAGAGTTTGGCGATCCCCAGTTTGGATGCCATCCATTTAGGTCACCTGTAACAATTACTGGTTTGTGTTGTGTATTCAGTACGTTGGCAATATTAGTGAGGGAGAAAGATCTGGTCGGAGGAATGTAACATGAGAAAACTGTGCTTCGAAGTCATTGTTGATGTCTATTTCTGTGTGCTGAATGGATTTGTGGGCTAGGAGCGCTACTCCGCCAAATCGGTTAGTTGCATGATTTGTTATTATTGTGTAGTTGACGGGTACGGGTAAATTGTTAATGTATTGAATGTGGGTCTCTTGCAGAGAAATTATATGGGGAGCGTGTTTTTTAATTATAATAAGTAGCTCACTGTAGTTGTTTGTGTAACCTTTAATGTTCCATTGTATAATTTTTAGAGACATTGTTAATATGTAGGATTAGGTTTGGTTTTATCTAGTTATAATTATAATTCTTCGATATCTGAGTCGTATCTTGGGGTTTTTTTTCAGGCTTAGGTTGTTTTTGGGGTGTTTGGTGTTAGTTGGGATAGTAGCTTTTAATTTTGAGTCTGACTTTTCTTTAGCTTTTAGAGATTTTGAAGGGTTTTTTTTTTTAATTTACGGTCTAGTTCAGATTTGGCTGCATGCTGTTGGGATTCCTCGCTGGGTAGTGTATCCATGGCTTCTTCTTCAGGGTCGTGATAGGTTACCAGTTGTCTTAATTGATTATGTGGAGTTTTTGAGTTAGTGTGGGTGCCGCTGTTCTCTTCACGTGAAGCAGAGCTTTGGGGTTGTTGTGGTGGGTCGGTGTTGTGCTTACAATTGGTCGTTGAGAATATTTTAGAAAGCGTGTTTTTGGGTGTTGCTTGGGGTTGAGTGTTGGCATCTGTGCGTTCTGGGCGTGAAGGATTGGCCAGGGTTTTCGAATAGGTTTGTTGTTGGTTGTGACGGGTGTGATAGATGGCTAATGCTGATTTGTGATCACATTTTTCCATAGTTTTGATTGCGACGATTTCCTGCTGCTTTACGAATACGGGGCATTTTCTATCTAGTGTGCTGTGTTTTTTCTCATTTTCAGGACTGTTTCTGCAGTTGATGCAGCTTTTGTTGTTGGTGCAAGATTCGTTTTCTTCGGTGTGAGTTTCTTCTGAGCAGCTTTTGCATGTTGGCTTGCTTTTGCAGATTGGTGTTGGGTGACCAAATCGTAAGCAGTTCTTACATCTCAACGGAAGTGGAATGTATGGTCTTACGTGGACTTTTTCGTATCCTATCATGATTTTTTCTGGCAAATTGTGGGTGGCGAAGGCCAAGATGATTAGTCCAGTTTCTGTTGTTTTGTTGTCTATGAATTTCATTATTTTGCGCACTTCGGTTACATTCTGGGGCTTCAGCTCCTCGAGGATTTCTAATTCGTTGATATTGCGAAGTTCATTGCAGTATATTACTCCTTTTGACACGTTGAGTGTGTTGTGTTCACTTGTTGTAGTTCCAATTTCTCCCATCTGTTTCATTTTAATTAGTTTGTTGGTTTGTTGGGCGTTTATGGTTTTGATGAGAAGGGTGCCGGCTCTTGTTTTTTTACAAGATTCAACTTCGCCTCCGCATGTGAAATCAATACATTTTTTAATAATAAATGGCGAAACATTTTCGAACGAGTTATTATCATTTCGAGTGATAACTAAGTATTTAGGTTCATTTTCGTTATTGTTGTTTTTTAGAAAAAGTCTATTTATATCGGGTGGCATGTTTATTGTCGCTGTTGGGCCTAAGTCCAGAGCAGGAAACAACGGGAATAATGTCTTGTCTTGTTTTTGCTTTTTTTTTATTTCGTTTTGTTTGCTTGTTTGTTTGTCACGAAATTTAGTTTGCTGATAAGCGATGGTTGTTGTTGTAAGTTGTTAGTTGGTTCGTCGCGGTGGTTGCACATCTTTACTCCGAGAGGTTTAGAGTGAAACTGCGGATATCGATAAAACCAGATTCAGATATAGAGAAAATAAATTTACAAGATCCGACAAATTCAGCGGTATTACCAATACCTGAACTGTCAGATCCAGAATATTCTGATACCGAAACAAACACAAGCGTAATATAATATAACAACAACCTATCACAATGACAGACGAATCGGCTGCCCAAAGGGCATACATTAAAGAAATATCGCATGCTATTCCAGAATTTGATGGAAAGAAAATCCATCTTCAACGATTTATTACTGCAATCAAATTGGTTAAACTTGCAAAAGGTCCACATGAAGAAATTGCAATCGAAGTAAGAAAATCAAAAATAATTGGTTCAACTCTTTATAAAATACAAGAGGAAACCACTATAAATGCGATTATATCTAAATTGCAGACTACGATTGTCGGTGAAATATCCGATGTAATAGAAGCAAAATTGGCCAAAGTTTACCAAAAAGGAAAAACAACCACACAATTCGCAAATGAAATCGATAATTTACGAAAATTATTGGAATCTTCGTTTATCGATGAAGGATTAAAGACAGAACATGATGATACAAAGTACTAACGAAGCCACCGTTTCAGTCATGATCAAAAATTGTGAGTATTGCAAACTTAAAACAATACTTAAAGCAAGCATATTCAAAACAATAAATGAAGCCATCACTAAATATATATCCATTGAAGTACAGAAATGACTGGCATTGCCAGCTCTGTATTATATGCCCAAAGAGGACACGCCTACCGAAGTAATAACTTTAAAGGTATCCACTGAGGTAGAGGAAATAACCCATATGGTCGTGTTAATTATAACCGAAACTACCAAAATAACAACAATAATGGTAGTTATAACCAAAACTACAACAATAACAGAGGAAATTATAGAGGTAATATCCGTGGTCAGAACGACCATAACCGAAGAAGGAATAATTCCAACCGAGGTAAAAACTTCAAAAATAATGGCAATAACAATGTTCGAGTAACTCAGACCAACTCCCCCCAAGACCCCAACAATTAAAGCAAAAAAAGGCAGGGCTTAATACCGGAACCGGAACCGTTAACCGAAATAACCCGTTTCAAATCACGTACCGGAACCGGAACCGATACAAATTTTTTGTTGAATACCGAAAACCGTTTACCGATATTTTTGGAACCGATAGCACCGGAACAAAACCGAAACGTTGGTACCGGTACTGTTTCGAATTTTATACTCTGTACCAACGGTACTCAGAGTATATTAAGTTAAGTAACAAAACTAGGCGCCCTTGGCGACAGACAGCGGTCAGACTTAAGTCTAGTTCCCACTTCCCATTTGTTTCTGACCTACATCAATGCTCAAGGGGTCATTGGCCGTTTTCAAGGCCTGTCTCTGTCTTCGAATTTAGAATTGTTAGACCCCTCCTCCCGCAAAGATCTTCACCCACGCATCCCCACTTCCAAACATAGAGGGCGCTTTGGTGCTAGAAGTTTAGCTACGAGGTTCGATAAGTAACTAACTTTATTGTATATAACTTAAGCTAACAATTATCGTTGAGTGGAACGGAGCGAAGCGGGACCCACCCACGCTAATCGAAGCCAAGCCAGAAACTGAGCGCCAGGGATGGCGCGTGTCTTGTCGTTCTGCTTTCGCGTTAGGGATGGTGCTCGATGAATGGTGTGACCAGAGGTGGCCAGGGCGGCCACAGAAGCTGCACTCATACCTATTCACACACACAAACACGAACTGCCTCTTCTCTGCAGCATGTAGAAAATGTTGCGTCGCCGTCGAATGCTGAACTTTGACTTTTGCATTTTCAGTATGTCTTTGAAGCCCTTATACTTAGGCTGGCGTTATTCCAATTTGGCTTAGCAAACTGCCGAGAGTCAATCAATTGATCGGTAAACATTGTTTGTTTTATTGTATTTTTTATGTAGCTTAAAGGTTCTTGATTATATTGTCTTAATTGTTTTATTGTGTATTTGTTAATTGTCTTAGTGTTGAAATTCTGCCAAACAAAAGGAAGCAACTGCTTCTTATATGCAAAGCGAAGCATTTTTCATTAAGATAACAAAAAAAAGTTGAAGCAGCAGCAATAGGGACAATGCGATGAATTTAAATAAATATTATTTAAAAAAGGTACAATAATTTCTAAACGAAGGTTTTGTTCGTTTTTTATTCGCTTTGAGTTTCGCTCGCGAATTCGCGCGCGAACTTTTGGTCGGGTGGGTTGTTATACCGATTGCCTGACCATATCGTTATCTAAACAATTAAACAACAAATGAACAATGAAAAACTAGAAATGCAACATTGCTCATTTTTAAACACCGCGCCACAACGTGACATCGAAAAATATGGTTTACATATTTTATGTCAATGTGTAACATTACTAGCTAACTCAAGGTCTTTGGTTGAGTATACATTTTTATAACCAAAACAAATCAACAGATATTAATTACAACATTTTGGAATAGCAATTGGGTATGTCCGTACAACGAGCGCTGCTTCGAGAATAGCCAAATTCTCTCATCAGCGGACTTGTTTTGTCCGTCAAAAAAACGTCGGTGAGATAGCGTCGAATTGGAACTATGGAACATGGAACACTAAAGAAATGTTTGTTTTTTGATTCATTCCTTAACTATTGAACTGTTTTGAAATTTGTTAGTGCAATATTGTTAAGAATTCCATAATCTATTGATTTATGTAACCTGTGGGGGAATTTATGCACTGTGGGTATTAAATAAATCAGGTTTTGAAATCGCCTCCCCACATTTTCGTTCATATCTCCGTTTACAGAGTTGGGCCCAACATGCACGGTATATCAGCTTAAAGGACACGTATTCAAGAATGTATACTGACAATCTCATAAATATCTATCCCTACGATTTAAAGAAATTCCCTTTTCAGTGAACTAACATCAAAATTTTTCCATACAATATGGCGCAAAAAAAATCATGTTGTCAAAAGATTCGTAATTGCTTCAATATAAGAGTTGGGCCCAACATGCACGGTATGTCAGCGTGAAGGACACATATTCAAGAAGCTATCCTGTTAAGCTGATCATTATCTATCCCTACGTTTTCGAGAAATTCGCTTTTTAATTGACACACCTTGGCTTGGACTCGGAACTGGTAAGGCCAGTGCGCTGGTTCCGCCCCGGAACTAGTGAGTGGAACTAACCGCCAAAATGCAGTATGACCATGCAGGCAATCGATGATATCATTTATTAATTTTATGCCGGACTTGGCGAGTTGCACGACATACACGGTAGCCCCAGAGATAAATAAGACATTTATCCATATTCCTGCAAAGTTTTATTGGAATCTATCCCTACGATTTTGAGAAATTAGCATTTTTACATACTAACTACATATATCGAAAGCCGTGGCCTTGACCCAATGAAAATAAAAATTCGACGCTTTTTTTTTGAGTTGGGACAGACATGCACGGTATCCTCAGCTATTATAGAGACTTTAACTCGTATTCCTGCAAAGTTTTATCAATCCCTGCGTTTTATAGATATCTGCATTTTTACATACTAACTATTTCTATCGATAACTGCCAGTGTGGCAGTATGACCATAAATATTCGTACAGTGTGTCAAGAAAGTGTTTTGACACAGGAAAAAAAATTTACATTTTTCAATTAATTTCCAAAAATAAAGGGATCTGTAAATGGTAAAATTTTGTTCTCATTTTTTTCTGATTCTGTATAGTTTTAAGAACTAGTATACAAAAGATAATGGCCAAATCCATCTAGTTTTACTATATCCGATGTCGATTCTCTCGGCATGAACGAGCAGCTGTTAAGTAATCTGTAACAGGGGTGTTGGTCCATGACAGAGCCATTTTGACCATCGATTGGAATCCGAGTATAGCCCATTACTATAGATCATACTTCAGATACAGGTTATCAAGAGACAGACGGAAAGACTGACAGACGTACGGACAAAGCTCAATCGACTCAGCTCGTCGCCCTGATCAAGAATATATATAGTTTAGTTTATATATAGTTTCAGACTTCTGGGACCCTTTGCAAGGGTATAAATATACTCGCAAACGAACTGTGCAGTTTGGACAGGACACCAACTGTCGGAGCGGTTTCAAACAATGTATGGGGTGAAACATGAATGTCTTATGTCACCATTGCTATTTGTGCTGTACCTGGACGACCTTCACGGGCACATAGGAGGTGGCCTGTACATTGAGAACACCAACATAAGGCTGTTATTGTATGCAGATGATATTGTTATCGTAGAGGAGCAACCCACAACACTTCAACTAATGATTATACCCGTTACTCGTAGAGTAAAAGGGTCTACTAAAGTCGTGCAAATGTATGTAACAGGCAGAAGGAATCATTTCCGACCATATAAAGTATATATATTCTTGATCAGCATCAACAGCCGAGTCGATATAGCCATGTCCGTCTGTCCGTCTGTCCGTCTGTCCGTCCGTCCGTCCGTCTGTATGAACACCTAGATCTCAGAGACTAGAAGAGCTAGAGCAACCAAATTTGAAATGTAGACTCCTATTGTCTGCACGCAGATCAAGTTTATTTTCAATTTTTGCCACGCCCCCTCACGCCCCCGCAATTTGGAAAAAACGTCATATCTCCTACAGTTTTTATGATAGATGGTTCGTACTTTCTAGAGATATCTAGTACTTAAAATTATTTATCGATTTGCTGAAGGAATGATAAAGATCGGATGAACGATACTCAAGTTATGAGCAAAAAACGATCAGTTAACACCCACCACCCACCCCACTCATAACCTAAGAGAGAGAGAGAGAGAGAGAGACGAGTTAAAAAATGTTGCATACTTTTCGGCTGACCCACCTCAGGCATACAGTAAGGCTATTAAACATTTGTTTCCATGAGTAACGGGTATATCGAAGTCGGTTAGAGCCGACTTTAACTTACGCTCTCGTTGAAAAACTGGAGTTATGCTGCACATTGTGGGGCATGGAAGTTAATAAAACGAATTCCGAGATTATGGTGTTACGAAAAGGAAAATTTGACTTTTCAGGCAGAACAGATGAAGGTAGTACGGGAGTACAAATACCTTGGAGTTGTCTTGACGCCAACAATGAGTTTCAAAAAACATGTGGCAGCAAGAACGAGAGAAGCGAAGGCGAGTATAAGCACAATGTTGGCAAATTTTTTAAACAAGGGAACTCTAAACCTAGCTGCAAAATGGGAAATATTCAATGCTATCAGCAGAACGGTGCAGTGTTATCGAGCTCAAATATGGGGAGGAAAAATAAGCGACAAGGCAGATCAATTCCAACGATTCTTTATTAAGCGGATACTTAAGCTGGCAGACTGCGCGCCGAATCACATTTTAGCAATAGAGGCGGGACTAGAAGATGAGCACATTAACAGCTTAACTCTTTATCTTAAATACGTGGCACGAGCACTTTTTGAGTATGAAGAATCTAATCTTCCGCATATCCTAGCTAAGAAAATGATGCGCAATAACTTGGGATAGTTTTCTTAGCTTCAGGACATGTGCGAGCAAAATGGAGTAACTCTGGAGAGCAACGCATCGCACGAGGTATGATTTAATGATCTTTATTAGTAGACTTTGGTCTTCAGAATGATTGTACATATTCTTATCTGCTCTTATCTAATCTATGTTTAGAACTAAGCAAAAGCTTTAATGTGCCGTTTGTTTGTGGCTTGACATAAAATAAGACTAAAGTTCAAGAGAAATTATAAAAATGAATAAGTTACAGTGGGCTGGTATGTAACTCCTCCCTCCAAGTTAAAGGACTCTCCTGAGTTCTGACTTTGACCAAATATCATTTTTTCATATTCTTATAGTTAATTATTTAACGATATTACATTAATGTTAACAATTCTGTAAATTTTTCTTATTTTTACTGAAGAATATTTTTAACGTCTTTTTATAATTGTGGCATGAACATTATCCAACTTTCCTATTCTAAATTTAGGTTCTTCTTTGTGTCGTAAGCTTTTATAATTTTTTCATATATCCAATACCTCGAATTTCGATATATTCCTCCAGGTTCTCATTGCTTTTGTTCATAACTCTTTGTTTTAGGTAATCTATCCTATCTTTTATTAAGCTTAGGTGTACACTTAATAGTGGTATGGAAAGTATTATTATAGTATGTAATAGCTTTTACAATTTGTTGTGTAATCGGTAGTTTTTCCGCTCAATTCAAAACTCTTATCTTTTCCGAAATGGTATTGTGTAACCTCTCAATGTCAGAGTTACCAGTGTGGCTGTTAGGTCTTAATTAAAATAACTCCTGAATTTGTAGTTTTATTGTTTGACTATTTCTATGTGGTAAATCAAAACAAACGGCGTATCTTGTTGTTCTAGAATATTTTACCTATCCAGCAAGTAAGCGAATCTACTTTTTCCGCTGACCACGCTTTGCAATTTTAAGACCTCGATTCTGGCTCCAGGCCATAGGTCACCAACGCCAAGATTTGTGTCAGTGAGAAAGCTCAGGGTTTCCTTAATGGTACAAACTACGACATTAACTCCCCTGTACCATTAGATGCCATTTAACACAGCTAGGAAAAGATTTTTTTCTCCTTTTCATGGCAGTTTGACTCCCTCCATGACTAGCAACTTCTCGTCGGGTCAGTTCAGTCGATATTGGCCACCAGAAGTTCTGTCTTCGAGCTTAAGCTAGTCACTAGATCTTCCGGTCCAATCCGCTTGTTCTCCGGAGCCTTCGACGAGTCTTCCGATCGCTGTCGCCTGGAGATACCGCCAACAGGTCCCTACTTTTGGGTGGGTGTTGTCGACGTTGGTGGCGATCTCCTGCAATGCTTCTGGGTGTCCTCCGTAGATGCTTTGCCGGCCATCGATTCGGCAGGAGATTTCATCCCCGTCGTGGTTGCAAGTGCTTTCAGTTCGGCCGTAGCACCCCTGCGCAGTGCCGTCTACATCGCTGTCAGTGACTTAGAGTTCCTGCCCTCAAATGTCTTAAGATACTTCAGTGATGCTTTGTACCCGGAGCGCTGTTTGCGCCGGATAGCGTCATCTGTATCTTTTTCCTTTAAAGGAACAGTGGCCGATGTAAGCTCTATCTTCTTCGGTGGCTCATCGTTGATAGGCATTCTACTACCAATCTACTCTTATTGACTTGCCGTTGAATCGGATTTCCCCATTTTCGACTTCTGGTTCCACATTCACCACATCTTGAAGATAAAGTGAACCTTCTCTGTGTACAACTTGATTAATATATAGATAACGACAATGAATAAAACAATTTTAAAAATATAAATTTTTTTTGTTTTAATTAATTTTGACCACCTTCCACAAATTTTAAAATTCTGGAAAAATTACAGAAATTGTATTTTGGAATGACAATTGTACATGTAAAAAATGAATGTGTAACCTCATCTAGAAGTCTTAAATAAATGGAAAAATTATTCTGAGGAAGTGCATACATGGCAGCTTTGATGAAAAAAATTTGCAATTTTTTAATGGATAGATGGCTTGAAAAAGGCTTGTGATTGAAATGGTAAAAATCGCTGTTAAAATTTCAGCGTAGGTACTAGAAGTACAAAAAAATCGCTGACTTACTTTCGGTTGATGTCCTTCAAAACTGCATAAAACTTAAACAACCGACTATAACATTCTCTGTACCAGTTCACTTGCTCCCAACTATAATATTATAATACATCCAAGGAGTCAGAGAGATAGATATAGAGATAGACCCACGTGACGAAGTCTGTTGAGCCATAAAAAGGCTAAAGAACAACAATTCAGCAGGAGCAGATGACCTGCCAGCTGAACTGTTTAAGGCTGGAGGCGAGGAGTTGGTAAGGT